>QJSC01002827.1:0-11044 GCA_003697955.1 Calidris pygmaea | reverse complement strand
CCGGCATGCGATAAGGTAACCATAAGAAAGGAACTATGGGCGGAACTGTCTTGTATAGAACTAACCAATAATGAGCTCGCATTTTGCAATATGTATGAGCTAATTATGAATGAGCATAAAAGTATGATAGTGTGTCTAAATAAACGGAAGCTTGCTGATCGCTCATATTGAGTGCCCTTCTTCCCTCCGTCGCAACAATTTTAAAAAGTGAATTTTTATTTGCTCCCCTCCATTTTAAGTTTAATTTTATGAAAGTTACATGAAACAAAACATGAGTTTTCATCTTAAGGAAAAATAACATATTTTAGTGGAATATGTTTATCTCATATATTGTGAACATCATTGTGGAACATAAGGGAAGGAACACTTCTTCATAAGAACACAAAGACACAGCTGATTACAAACTATAAGCAAAACTAGGTTTTTTTCATAACATACACAAGCAGACAGAGGTTCTCTCCCTCCATCACCAAACTAAATATATATATGTAAATTGTATTAAGTCACATTAATACGCATTCTCTCATATACTGAAATGAAATCAGTTATTCTTAACTTTATTGTAGTAAGGTCTCATTGTTTTCATGGCCTTAAGTCTTCTTTTACCTACCACTATGGACTCCTGTCATATTTTTTTACCTCCTCAGGCAGCTCCAACTGTCGCTACAGGCAGCATTACCATGGAACCTAGGCAAATAAATTCCAAGAAGTTTATTTGCTTGGGTTTGACATTGTTCCTCACATCCCGTGATGACAGCCCACACTAGTGAAAAATTGATACTACCTGCATTGACATTGCTGTATTAGCTCCAAGAAAAAGCTGTCAAGATAACTGTTCTTACAGTTTTCTCTCTCACTTTTGTTTGGAGGTGGGGGGAAAGTGTTATGTATTAGTGAAAGTTATTTTTGAAGAAGAAAGAAAACTAACTGCATGATAAGAAAGTCACCTTGTTGTAGTAAAATTGATATTAACTAGAAAAATGAAATGTAACGTAATTGAAGCAACCAAGGAACCTGTTGCTGCTGCTAAAAGTCATCTATACAGCCCCAACCATATTTCATTAATTATAGAAAAATAGTAATTAGACATGATTAATCTAAGATTGAATTAAGGAACTAACCACTAGACAATGTAGCTTTGTAAATAAGCAGGATATTTCGGTCAAGAGAATGATGAACCATAGGCCTGGTCAGCAAACCGAGGAAACCACCTGGAACTGCCAAGATTAGAGAAGTAGGTAAAAGGTAATTTCAGCAGGGGGAGATTGTGACCACCAACTCATTGACCACCTACCCAAATGATACCACCTACTTAAAAGAGAACAATGGATGAAGAAGACAGAGTCTGTGCACTAATTTACATAGGAAGTGAAGAAATTCAATCATTAAATTGAATCATTAAATCATTAATAATGAACAATTTAATCATTAATAATGACCAATCATTAAAGAGAATATCAATGAATGAATTAATTGTTAGAATATGTAATAATCAGTGTATAAAAAGGGAAATTTTTGAAACTAAAGTATGTCCCCTTGGGACGAGCACCCCATTTCTGCACATTAATGGAATAAACTTGGAGATACCTCTGCTCCATGCACACCAGGTAAAGAACCCAGTTTTGGACAACAGCCTGACATTTACATTTAGTCTGAATAATATTTATGTGCAGTCCAAAAACCACAAAACAGTACAAACCAAAACACACAGATGCAGAAACACCAATTAAGTCACTTTAAGGAAGGAAGTGGACATAGTAAAGACTCCAGTGAGAATGTCATAATTTCTAACAGAGAGAAGGTACCTACACTTAGATTCATATGGGGTTGGAAGGGACCTCTGGAGATCATCTAGTCCAACCTCCCAACCAAAGCGGGTTCACCTAGAGCAGGTTGCACAGGAATGTGTCCAGGCAGGTTTTGAATGTCTCCAGAGAAGGAGACTCAACCACCTCTCTGGGCAGCCTGAGAGTGCTCATCACTCTGAGAGTGCTCTACCACTCTCACAGTAAAGAAATTCCTCCTCATGTTTAGGTGGAACTTCTTATACTCAAGTTTGTGCCCATTTCCTCTTGTCCTGTCACTGGGCACCACTGAAAAAAGACCAGCCCCGTCCTCCTGACACCCTCCCTTTAAGTATTTATAAGCATTGATTAGATCCCCCCTAAGTCTTCTCTTCTCAAGACTAAAAAGACCCAAGTCCCTCAGCCTTTCCTCAAAAGAGTGATGCTCCAGGCCCCTAATCATCTTTGTGGCCCTTTGCTGCACCCTCTCCAGCAGTTCCCTGTCCTTCTAGAACTGGGGAGCCCAGAACTGGACACTGTACTCCAGATGGTGCCTCACCAGGGCAGAGCAGAGGGGCAGGATAGAATCATAGAATCATAGAATGGTCCAGGCCAGAAGGGACCTCCAAAGGTCATCTAGTCTGACCCCCCCCACAGTCAGCAGGGACACTCCCAACTAGACCAGGTTGCCCAGGGCCTCATCAAACCTCACCTTGAATATCTCCAGGGAAGGGGCCTCAACCACCTCCCTGGGCAACCTGTTCCAGTGCTCCACCACCCTCACAGTAAAGAACTTTCTCCTAATATCCAATCTAAATCTGCTCCCCTCCAGCTTAAAGCCATTGCCCCTTGTCCTATCACTACAGGCCTTTGTAAACAGGTTCTCCCCAGCCTTCCTGTAGGCCCCCTTCAGGTACTGGAAGGCTGCTATTAGGTCTCCCCAGAGCCTCCTCTTCTCCAGGCTGAACAACCCCAGCTCCCTCAGCCTGTCCTCGTAGCAGAGGTGCTCCAACCCCCTGATCATCCTCGTGGCCCTCCTCTGGACCTGCTCCATCAGGTCCATATCTTTCCTATATTGAGGGCTCCAGACCTGCACACAATACTCCAGGTGAGGTCTCACCAGAGCAGAGTAAAGTGGCAGAATCACCTCTCTGGATCTGCTAGCAATGCATCTTTTGATGCAGCCCAGGATGTGATTGGCCTTCTGGGCTGCAAGTGCACACTGCCTGCTCATGTCCAGCTTCTCGTCCACCAGCACCCCCAAGTCCCTTTCCTCAGGGCTGCTTTCTAATACCTCACCCCCAGTCTGTACTGATGGCGAGGATTGTTCCGGCCCAGGTGCTGAACCTTGCATTTGCTCTTGTTGAACCTCATGAGGTTCACCTGGGCCCACCTCTCCAGCCTGTCCAGGTCCCCCTGGATGACATCCCGTCCCTCAGGTGTATTGACAACACCACACAGCTTGGTGTCGTCTGCAAACTTGCTGACAGTGCCTTTAATCCCTCTGTCTATATCATTGATAAAAATGTTAAACAGTATCAGTCCCAGCACAGACCCTTGAGGGACACCACTTGTCACTGCTCTCCATCTGGACTTTGAGCCATTGAGTACTACCCTCTGGATGCGACCATCCAGCCAGTTTCTTATCCGCTGAACAGTCCACCCATCAGTGGGTAAGATAACCTCCCTCGACCTGCTGGTCACACTCTTCCTGATGCACCCCAGGATGCCATTGGCCTTCTTGGCCACAAGGGCCCATTGCTGGCTCATGGTCATCCTGTTGTCCACCAGGACTCCCAGGTCTTTCTCCTCAGAGCTGCTCTCCAGCAGGTCAGCCCCAACCTGTCCTGGTGCATGGGGTTATTCCTCCCCAGGTGCAGCACCCTACACTTGCCCTTGTTGAATTTCCTCAGGTTCCTCTCTGCCCAACTCTCCAGCCTGTCCAGGTCTCGCTGGATGGCAGCACAGCCTCTGGGGTGTCAGCCACCCCTCCTAGTTTTGTATCATCAGCAAACTTGCTGAGGGTGCATTCCATCCCTTCGTCCAGGTCATAACTTTCACAGACACAAATCTCTTAAACTTCTCCATTTTTAGCATGGAAAGAAAACATAAGAACTGTTAATACAGCTCATTCATCTCTAAGCATCCCAGGCACTCTCAGCATTATATATGTTATATGTAAAGAGTTGACAAATATAATTCATCAGCATCAGAATTCAAGATTTAATTGTAAAAGTAATAGGTTTTTTAGTCTTTGAAGTTATAAATAACAGAAAGAATAGCAATGAAGGAGCTACCTTCCCTAAATCAAAACCCAAAACAAAACAGCATAGCAACACAGCAGTCATAATGGCATTTACAGTGATTTTCAGTAGAGATTACTGTGACAGAAACTGCTAAGCTTTCCAAAAAGAATTTTGCAAGTTTTACAATTCAGGTACACTTCCCCCAGTGGGCAACTTTTTTTCCAAGTAAGCGCATGCTTTTGAAGGAAGCACACAAATAAATACTGGTACACTTTCCATGTAAGCAAGCGCACACAATCCTGGAACCCCTGAGGGTATGCAACTACCACAGAGCCCCACCAGACCCCTACAGGGCACACACACCTCGCCTCCCACCGAAGCGCTCGGTGGTCCAGTGGGAAGTGACTAGGACACCCGACCACAGGACTCCCCCGGGCCCCACCTCCCCTAGCACCTCTTCCCATAGCGACACAGGACCCCACCACTCCACCAAAAAACCCACGCCAAACCTGAGCAAAAACAACAACAAAAAACCTCACCCACACCCAACAGCACAAACCAGAAACACACCACCACTGTGCGGCTCCTCTGTATGCGGAGCTGTGGTGATGGCACGTGGTCTTGGGGTCGGTGGCTGTTACAGGTGGTGAGTCAGCTAGGGTAGCTGTTTCGCTGGCAGGCTGGTGGGCGTGCGAGGTCACACTGGCGTCACCTGCATGGTCTCCTGGCATAGGGTAGCCCTGGAGCCAGGTCAGCTGCCCGCCGATGTGATGGGAGCCATAGTTCTGATGGCCACGGGCGGTGCTGTGCGTTGGTTGGAGGGGGGTAAGGGTCAGCTCATGGCTACAGTTAGCATTGCACTTATGAGAGACAGACCCTAGTGGCATAGATGGAATGAGGCTGCAAAGGTGGTGTTAAAGGAAAGTTTGACTACAAAAAGAGATTTCCCTTAACAATATTTTATTTGGGCCACGGCTTGAGATCTTGGGCTAAGACTCAGTGCATGGCTTGGGTTAAGGCTGGGGTTTGAGTTCAGAGAGAGACTAAGTCTAGGGGTCTAGGTGGAGTGGGGCCATAAAGAAGCTGTTAAGGGAAGGTTTGGGCTGCAGAAGAATTACCCTGGAAGATTTTCATCAGGGTCATGTTTGGGTTTACTTGGGGTTAAGGCCCTGGGCACGTTTAGGGTGAGGAGAGAGACAGTTCCTAGGGGCTTAGATGGAGTGGGGCTGCTAAGGGAAGGTCTGGGCTGCAGAAGATATTATCTGAGGAGTTTGCGTTTGGGGCTGTATGGGGTTAAAGCTCTATGCACTTCAAGCATTATGGTTTGAAGAGACAAAGCCTATGGATTTAGATGAAGTGGGACTGCAGATAGGCTGCCAAGGGAAGGTGTGGGCTGCCAAACCACTTCTTTCCTGAGAACTTTTTCATCTGTGCCACAGCTAGGTTTTCTGGGGTTATGAGCTACCTGACCACTTTTAGGGTTAGGAGGAAAAGCATAACGATCCTGTTGTGGTGGGATTGCAAAGGGTCTGCCAAGATCAGGTTTGTGCATCACAAAGAATTCTCCCCTGAGAGCTTTTCTATCTTGGCTGTGGTTTGGGGTCTTTGTCTGAGGTCAGTCCACAGTTAAGCTAGGGTAAATGTAATGGGTTTCTGTGGCAAGGTTTTGGTAGCGGGGGGGGCTACAGAGGTGCCTTCTGTGAGAAGATGCCAGAAACTTCCCCCATGTCCAACAGAGCCAGCTCCAAGACAGACCCACCACTGGGCCAAAGCTGAGACAATCAACAATGGTGATGCAACAGTAGCTGGAGAGAGGAGTGAGAATATGTGAGAAAAAAAACTATGCAGACACCAAGGTCAGTGAAAAAGGAGGGGGAGGAGGTGCTCCAGGCACCAGAGCAGAAATTCCCCTGTGCCTGTGGTGAAGACCATGGTGTTTGGAATCATAAATTAACTTTCTAGTCCTGCTCAAGTCTTCCCCGGGAAGAAACTTTGTGTCTTAACTGTTGAAGTCAGTGATACTACTCCTGATAGCAGGAGTTCCCCACTTAGTCCATTCAGTGTTCTCCAGACTGTTTGAACACTCTTCTCACCTTAATCTATCCAGTAACCAATAACATGTCATTCTTCAAGATTTCTCATATTTTCCAGAGCCTACAATAAATATAACCTGATACAATAAATATGCCTGGTAACAGACAGTCTTTATAGCAGTGTATTAAGCATCAACATCTTTTGTACAACTAAAAGGAAAAAAAAAAATTTAGAAATGCATTTACCCAATTGAACTTGTGTTGCTGTGTTTTAACTTGTCTCCTTTTCCTCTGCTCCTTGACACACCCTGATGCTTTGTTTTTACCTTATTCTAGATATTAAATCCCACAATTTTTTTTGCATAGACTGTTCATTCTTAAGATTTTTTCCCCATGTCTTACCTGCATAAATTTGTCAAAATATCTACACTTTTCAGTGAGGTACCTGAAATGTCCTGATGTTTTAACAAATCACCAACAGCCTTCCAAGACAAATATTAGTGCTTTTTAGAGATTTCACCCGATCCCCCAAAATAGAATAGGATTAGGACTGTGTGTGAGCCGACACAGGTAAGATGCAGGAACAACCACAACACCACAGATGAAAAGCAAAGAGTAAATTTAATCTTGATACCTCACAAACCAGGGAATCTCCAATGCAGCACCTGGGCAGAGGCATATGTGTCGATGATTAATCAGGATGCAGTTGTATGCAATAAGCAGAAGCAGCAGCAAAAGCAGAAGCACAAGCACCACACAAGCACTAGCACCAGCACCACAAGCAGCACAAGCACTTTATTCACATACACAAAGCTGTATAAATAGAGCTAGTTTCTGAGCTGTTTTGCCAAACAGGGTGAACACTCTCATTCTCACAGAATGCGACTGCTTTCAGCTGCATCTCTCTACACACACTCCTCCAGGCAGTTTTCCAGCCTGACCTTCACAGACACACACAATGTTTTTTTCTTCTGTCCGGCCAGCTCAAAACAATCTTATTCTTAAAGTGATATAGTTTTAGTTCTGATCAAGTTTTGCTTGCTCTGTGACATGCTCAGAATGGTTCCAAAATCACTTAATCGATCTTCCAGATGTTCTGCATGGCCCCAACAATGCATAGAGTCCCAGGGGCACCAGTGGGTCCCTGCCCTGGTGGGGACAGGCTGGGCTGGCTCTGGGGCTGGTTTCTCACTCTCCTCCTGGCCAGATCGTGTGGCCCCAACAGGCACGCAAGCAGGGGATGCAGGCACCACAGAGTTCAGTCCTTGTCAGAGCGTGTTATCAAACCCGCTGTTCTTGCCTGTATAAGAGAAATTTAAGCAGGCATATTTTTCCGCTGTGCTTTGATCTTTCCAACAGCAGGGCAGGAATCTCAAGCATGTTCAATAGGGTGCCTCTGAGTCTATCACAGGCCTATGTTATCTAAGCACAGGTGTTCTACTTGTCAAGCACACAAGGCTAAACAATGATTAGTAAGATATATGTGGTTTTTTGACACTGTTATGGTTTGAGAAAACTCATAACAATTTATTGTTGTTTAGACAATTATTCTATCACCCGATGACCCCTCCCCACCTGGAAAGGGGAATCGGGGAACACAAAGAAACATGAGGGTTGAAATATAAATAGATTTAATAGAATAAGACTAAATAATTAACAATAATATTAAAGAACCAGTGTTAATCCCCATACTCACATAAGATATACAAGAATTATACTCAGCCAATTATATCAGTAGGAAGCTGTGCACTCCCAGCACAGATAGACAATGTCAGACACTGCAAGCGCAACAGCTTTGGGAGGAAAGGAAGGCCTCAGGGGTGCGGCACCGGGGCAAGGAGTTGTCTGGACCGCCGCCATCAAAGAAGAGAGAGAGCTACGCAGCAAACTTTTCTAATTTATATTGAATGAGACGTTCACGGTATGAAATAATCCTGCTGGCCAGCCTGGGTCTAATGCCCAGGCCTTGCTCCTCCTTGTCCTTGCACCTAGCAAGGCTCGAAAACACTAAGACCTTGAATCCCACATAGCCTAGCTGGCTTTAAAGTAAATATTTTCATGAATTTAGACACCAGAGTCTTCTAAAAGTGCAGTTTTCCTCAGCATTAGAAGAAAAGTTAGTCCTGTGTTGCTCAACCCAGGACAGACACCTCAGCTGCAGGTCACTTGAGTGTGTTTACAATCTTCCTTGCCAATCTTCCATTATTTTCCCACAAAGACTAAATACATGTATCTGGAAAGTAACTACTGCAAGTTGTCCCAGTTTGAAGTAAAACCAAACCAACTTTCTGTTCTGTAACTTTACATTTTAGCTAGGCCTCCTCTAACTCTCTGAAATTAATGGCATATTGTGGAGAAAACTGCTTGTTCTCAGAGTGATAAGGCCAATGTTTGTGCTCCATGCCAAGGAATGGGATGCAGAGAGGCCCTTGCTTATACTTATTGCTATAACAACCAAGGTCAGCCAATTTTTGTTATTTGCCCCTTAGAGGGTCGGAAACGGAAAAAGCATAGAGGGGTCCCACCTGCTGGGAGGAGTGGACAGGACAGGTGACCCAAACCTGACCAACAGGGGTATTCCATCCCATCTGCCCCATGCTCAGTATAAAAGCTGAGGGACCAAAGGGTCAACTCTCTTCCTGCAATGGCTGACGTCCGAAGAGGACCCTGTCTGTTCATCTGCCTTTGATCCCGATCCATGTGTTCCTGACTCCAGATCTGGAATCCAGTTCCCATCCATTGCTGAGTCCAGTCTGGGACTTCTCCAGTGCCTGCTGGTGACGTGACTCTCATCCTGGGAGCTTGATATGGTTTTGTATATATTGTATCTATTTCATTATTATCTTTTTTATTTTAATATTAATTCTTCATTAAAGTAGTTTAGTTCATTCTAAACTTCTGAATCTCCTTATCTCTTCCTCTCCTCTTCTGAGGAGGGGAAGGGCCATCTGTCGGTCCGGTTGCGGTGATTTTGGCTGAAACCACGACACAAGTTGAAAGAAGGCAGCTTTCAGGATATGTTTATTTCCTATTGAATATGAGTTAAATCCAGTTGGCGGCCAGTCATGAATGGTGTTCCCCAGGGCTCGGTATTTGGGCCGGTTCTTTTTAACATCTTTATCAATGATCTGTAGATGTAGAGGTCATCTTGTAGATGACACTAAACTAGGTGGGAGTGTCGACCTGTTGGAGGGTAGAAAGGCTTTGCAGAGGGATCTGGACAGGCGGGATCGATGGGCCGAGGCCTATGGGATGAGGTTCAACAAGGCCAAGTGCCAGGTCCTGCACTTGGGTCACAACAGCCCCCTGCAGCACTACAGGCTTGGGGAAGAGTGGCTGGAGAGCTGCCTGGCAGAAAAGGGGGTGTTGGTCGACTGTTGGCTGAACATGAGCCAGCAGTGTGCCCAGGTGGCCAAGAAGGCCAACAGCATCCTGGCCTGTATCAGGAATAGTGTGGTGAGTAAGACTCTGGAGGTGATCATCCCCCTGTACTCGGCACTGGTGAGGCTGCCCCTTGAGTACTGTGTCCAGTTTTGTGCCCCTTACCACAAAAAAGACGCTTGAGCGGGTCCAGAAACGGGCAGCGAAGCTGGTGAGGGGTCTGGAGCACAAGTCTTATGAGGAGAGGCTGAGGGAGCTGGGGTTATTCAGCCTGGAGAAGAGGAGGCTGAGGGGAGACCTTCTCGCTCTCTACAACTACCTGAAAGGAGGGTGTAGAGAGGCGGGGGGTCGATCTCTTCTCCCAAGTCACAGGCAATAGGACAAGAGGAAATGGCCTCAAGTTGCACCAGGGGAGGTTCAGATTGGACATCAGGAAAAATTTTTACACTGAAAGGGTTATTAAGCATTGGAATGGGCTGCCCAGGGCAGTGGTTGAGGCATTTAAAAGATGGGTTGACATAGTGCTCAGTAACATGGTTTAGTGATGGATTGCTGTGGGGTTTTGGGGGGTTTTGGGTTTTTTTTTGTTTTTGTTTTTTGTTTTTGTTTTTTTTTTTATCAGAGATTGATGATTGGACTAGATGATCTTAAAGGTCCCTTCCAACCTAGACAATTCTATGATTCTATAAATTCTTTAAGATCTTAACTGCTGCCATGACACCATTCTGGTACGGAGGGTAAGAAAATAAATAAAGAATAATAAATTTAGTATTAGCCTACAAGAAATTGAGAGGTGAGCTACCTATAAAATGAGGACACATCAAAGAAACAACTTGAATACCAAAATGATAACAAAATATATTTTACTTTACTTTAAACAAGTAAGATATCACGCATTAAGACTGAGCTTTATCGTTTGAAGAGGATTCGATCATTTTGAATTTATTAAAAAATATAGCATATTTCCTGCTCAAATCGTGGAATTTTTTTATTATAGAAAAAGTCTTCTGAAAGTCTCTAGATAAAAACCTTAAAATGTAAGAGAGAAAATGAATGTTAAGGAGGTCCTTTAGGAAGCCCTTGCTTCCTTTTTTTTAAAAAAAAAGAGCACGTATGCCTCTTTCATGCAGACAGCTGTGGCTGAAGAGAGGACGCATTGCTCTCTTTTGTAAGAGGACTGACAGAGCTCCTTAATTAGCTCTTGCAAAACTGCTGCCTTTTCCAGAATTTCTGAAGGGGTTGCTGCTCCAAGTGTGAGTACAGCTGTGAACAGAGAGCATCTCAATGCCTCCCGATGGCTGAGGTGGCTGCCTCTCCAAGCCCTCTGCCAGAGGACTCATCAGGAGGACCTGACAACCATGCTGAGGGAGGCCATGAGCTTGCCCATGATATTCTCGCACTAGTCACAGAATCACAGAATCTTCTAGGTTGGAAGGGACCTTAAAGATCATCTTGTCCAACCGTCAACCTAACTGACAAAAATAGACACCCGCACAACAAACAAGGAGTAACCATCGCTAAACCATACCTCCCAGCACTACATCAACCCGTCTTTTGAACACCTCCAGGGATGGTGCCTCAACCACCTCCCTGGGCAGCC
>QJSC01002825.1:0-11027 GCA_003697955.1 Calidris pygmaea | reverse complement strand
TAGGAGAAATACCATGGGTTAGGGCTCTGGAAGGTAGGGGGGCTCAAGAGAGCTGGTCGATATTCAAATATCTCTTTCTCCAAGCTCAGGATCGGTGCATCCCTAAGAGCAAGAAAACGGGCAAGGGAAGCAGGAGACCTGCATGGTTGAGCAGGGAGCTTCTGAAAAAACTCAAGTGGAAGAAGGAAGTTTACAGTGCATGGAAGAAGGGACTGACCCCTTGGGAAGATTACAAGAATGCCGTTAGAGTATGCAGGGATGAAACAAGGAAAGCCAAGGCCTCCTTGGAATTAAAATTGGCAAGGGACGTCAAAGTCAACAGGAAGGGTTTTTTCAAGTATATTGGAGGCAAAAGGACAACTAGAGAAAATGTGGGCCCACTGTTGAATGAGACAAGTGCCATGGTGACAGAGGATGCAGAGAAGGCGGAGTTGCTAAATGCTTTATTTGCTTCAGTCTTTACTGCTCAGGCCAGCCCTTGGGAACCACACAATTTGGAAGAATCAGAGAAAGTCTGGACAAAGGAAGACTTTCCCTTGGTGGAGGAAGACCAAGCTAAGGAGCAGTTAAGTGAACCGGATACCCACAAGTCCATGGGTACTGATGGGATGCACCCATGAGTGCTGAGGGAGCTGGCAGAAGTCATTGCTGAGCCACTCTCCGTCATCTTTGAAAGGTCCTGGAGAACAGGCGAGGTGCCTGAGGACTGGAGGAAAGACAATATCATCCCAGTCTTCAAAAAGGGCAAGGAGGACCCAGGAAACTACAAGCTGGTCAGCCTCACCTCCATCCCTGGAAAGATGATGGAACGGCTCACTCTGGGCGTCATCTCAAAGCATATGGAGGAAAAGAAAGCTATCAGAAGTAGTCAACCTGGATTCAACAAGGGGAAATCATGTCTGACTAACCTGATAGCCTTCTACGATGGCATGACTGGATGGATAGATGAGGGGAGGGCGATGGATTTTGTCTGCCTTGACTTCAGCAAGGCTTTGACACAGTCTCCTACCTCATAGGTAGGCTTAGGAAGTGTGGGTTAGATGAATGGACAGTGAGGTGGATTGAAAACTGGCTGAAAGACTGTCACGGTTTGAAGTAAAACCAGATCAATTTTGTGTTCTGTAACTTTACATTTTAGCTAGGCCTCTTCTAACTCTCTGAAATTAATGGCATATTGTGGAGAAAACTGCTCGTTCTCAGAGTGATAAGACCAATGTTTGTGCTCCATGCCAAGGAATGGGATGCAGAGAGGCCCTTGCTTATACTTATTGCTATAACAACCAAGGTCAGCCAATTTTCGCTATTTGCCCCTTAGAGGGTCGGAAACGGAAAAGCGTAGAGGGGTCACATCTGTGGGGAGGAACCGACAGGACAGGTGACCCAAACCTGACCAACAGGGGTATTCCATCCCATCTGCCCCATGCTCAGTATAAAAGCTGAGGGATCAAATGGTCAACTCTCTTCCTGCAATGGCCAACATCCAAGGAGGACCCTGTCAGTTCATCTGCCTTTGATCCCGATCTGTGTGTTCCTGACTCCAGAGCTGGAATCCAGTTCCCATCCATCGCTGAGTCCAGTCTGGGACTTCCCCAGTGCCTGCTGGTGACGGAACTGTCATCCTGGGAGCTTGATATGGTTTTGTATATATTGTATCTATTTCATTATTTTCTTCTCTCTTTTTTATTTTAATATTAATTTTTCATTAAAGTAGTTTAGTTCATTCCAAACTTTTCAATCTCCTTATCCCTTCCTCTCCTCTTTTGGGGGCAGGGGGGGAAGGGCCATCTGTCGGTTCGGTTGCAGTGATTTCAGCTGAAACCACGACAAAGACTGAGCTCAGAGGGTTGTTATTAGGGGCACAGAATCTAGTTGGAGGTCTGTAACAAGTGGAGTCCCCCAGGGATCAGTACTGAGTCCAGTCCTCTTCAATATAGTCATCAATGACCTGGATGAGGGGATGGAGTGTACCCTCAGCAAGTTTGCTGATGATACAAAACTGGGAGGGGTCATTGACATGCCGGAGGGCTGTGCTGCCATACAGCGAGACCTGGACAGGCTGGAGAGATGGGCAGAGAGGAACTTGATGAACTTCAATCAAGGCAAGTGTAGGGTGCTGCACGTGGGGACAAATAACCCCCTGCACCAGTACAGGTTGGGGGCTGACTTGCTGGAGAGCAGCTCTGAGGAGAAAGACCTAGGATTCCTGGTGGACAATAGGATGACCATGAGGCAGCAATCTGCCCTTGTGGCCAAGAAGGCCAATGGCATCCTGGGGTGCATCAGGAAGAGTGTGACCAGCAGGTCAAGAGAGGCCATCCTCCCCCTCTACTCTGCCCTGGTGAGGCCCCATTTAGAGTACTGTATCTAGTTCTGGGCTCCCCAGTTCAAGAAGGGCAGGCAACTGCTGGAGAGGGTACAGCAGAGGGCTAGAAAGATGATTAGGGGCCTGGAGCATCTCTCTTGCGAGGAGAGGCTGAGGGACTTGGGTCCTTTTAGTCTGGAGAAGGCTGAGGGGGGATCTGATCAATGCTTATAAATACTTAAAGGGTGGATGTCAAGAGGATGGTGCCAGTCTTTTTTCAGTGGTGCCCAGGCATAGGATAAGAGGAAATGTGCACAAACTTGAGTATAAGAAGTTCCACCTAAACCTAAGGAGGAACTTCTTTACTTTGAGGGTGGCAGAGAACTGGAATAGGCTGCCCAAGGGAGGTGGTGGAGTCTCCTTCTCTGGAGACATTCAAAACCCGCCTGGACAAGTTCCTGTGCAACCTGCTCTGCGTGGACCTGCTTTGGCAGGGGAGTTGGACTAGATGATCTCCAGAGGTCCCTTCCAACCCCATATGATTCTGTGATTCTGTAATGTAAATGTCCTGGTAGATCAAAGAGCTATAGTGGAATGTGCTTGAGAGAAACAACAGAAGGAAGACAGAATGACTTTCAAGGTTTGCTGATACATTTAGATCCTAATTTTAAAAGGTGAAAGACACAAAATGAATAAGCTTTTGATTTTGTTTCAAAGCTCTGGGTTTAGATGATAAGGTTTGCATTAAAATGTGAAAATGGTTTTTTTAATTTTGTGAGAAATTGTCAATGCTTCTTTCTAAAAATATAGAAAGAATGTTGATAGCAGGAGAAAATGATAAAAGATTGCCTTGTTTTAACAAGCAGAAGTAAAACTCATGTTGATATTATTCCTGTAATAATAATTCCTTACAGATAATCCTTAGTTTATTTGAAAACCAGAATTAAACAGAATCGTTACCCTAGATGTCAAAATCAGTATTGTCTTTTTTGCCTTGTTACATTTCTGTTTGAAATTGATTTAAGGGGAATTTGCTTTTTTTTTACTTCTTCCCTCTCTGTCTCTCTCTTAAGGTCAACTTAAATCAAAACGTACTCTTGGGATAATGCCCAGGTTATTTTGGTTGGTAACAAATGTGACATGGAGGATGAACGGGTGATCTTCACTGAGAGAGGCAAACATTTATCAGAGCAACTTGGTAAGAAAATAAATTACAAATTATTATTATTATTACTGACTGTGGTAAAGGGTCAGTCTGGCTTCTGATGAACATGTGTGTAACTAATATCTCCTTGTCACTATCACTACTCTTATATAGGTGTTTAAGGGAAAGGGTATTATAAGAATGACTACATGGGAAACAGAGAGGGTGACATTTCACAGCATACCACCTGTGCTGGATCTAATCCCATCCTGGTGTTTTTTAATTTATGTATTTTCATAGATTGCTGATCTCATTTTTTTTAAAATAATTTTTCTAGTTGAACAATTGCTTGTCCTGGTAAATAATATAATCAGAATAACATATCTTCGCTTTGCATCTGTCTAAATAAGCATTACAGCACACCTCAAAAGTATCCATTAAAAATAACCATAAATTAGTCCTTGAAAGGTGACAGAAAGGATTTAATTAATAATTTCTCAAGTGTAACCCCAAACAAGTGGTTTAGATCAACCAGCAATAGGTCTCATTACCTGCTAAGTCTGGCTAAACTAGTTAAGTATCCTGTGGTAGCTCTGAATAGCTCTCCTCATAACAACTAACGGTAGTTCACAAAAGAGAAGGAATGGTAAATAAAACCAGATCTGAACTTGAAGGAGAATTAAGAGAATGTTTATGAAGATGAAATTTGTCTCATTTCCATTTTACATTTTTTTAAAGTTTGTTGTTAATGGCATAGAGCATAACAATGGTGATATGATCACAGATCATAGCTGCAAGCAGCATTCGAACTTACCTACAGTAATGGCCAGAAGTAGGTGCCTTGGTAAAGGTATAAATGGGCAAACATAAAGCGATACTTTCCCAGACTGTAGAAAATTATGTTCGTGGGCAGTATTTTGATATTCAATAGCCCTTTCATGATTTTTTTTTCATGGACTTGTCCAATGATGTCTTTGAAATCATATAAAATATTACTATCCACAACATCTTTTAAATATACACTGTTCATCTGAGTTATCGGCTTCTGCTTTGAATTGACCACTTGCTAGCTTTATTTGATGTTTCTTAACTGTCATATTCTGAGAAGCAGTGAACAATTAATTGTTTCCTCTTGCCTGCTCTGTACCACTGTTGGTTTTAGAGATCTCTATCATACCCCTCCTTTTTCTCCAGGCTGAAATTCCCAGACTGTTTCATCATTCCAGACACAAAGACCATCTCACACCTCAGTACTTTTTGTAAGTGGTACATCTTTTTTTTTTGAGAAATTAGTTCATGGTTGTTTAACATATTAGCATCATTAAAATAGTAATGTTAAAAAGAGAATGAGATGAAAAAAGACAGGATCAAATTCAGCTGAGTCATGTAACTTTACCTCACAGAGATCATACCAAGAAAATATAGAAATGTGACAAATCAGCTAGTAGAGAGAACAAAATGTAATGGTAATTGATGTGGGGATCACAGCAATCACATTTAAAAGGGTTTATTCACTAAAACAAAAAAGGTGTGGAACATAACGCTTATGCTTTTTTGTAACTTTATGAATGTATACTCTGAGCACTACATGCATTGGCTATCAAGTGAAACCCCAATATAGTCAGCACTTAAATGCTTTAAAGCATTTTAGTAAAAAAGGCTTGGAACTTCTTGCAAGCAAAATACACGCATGCTTGCCAGCTGCATTACTCATACAGCTTTTCTAACATATTCACCTCATGCATCTCACTTGAGTTCAAAGCTTCATACACTCATAAAAGTTCGGTGTCACATGTCAGAACAGAAATAAAAAGAATGACTCACGGATGGTATGAATTTTTTGGTTCCTTTTATTTGTGGTCTGCATGATATATTGTTATCTACATTCCGGCAAAGGCTCAGCAGGCAGAGGTGTGCTCAGAGCTTTGAATAGACATTGAGTAAATGCACATGCAAAAGGATGGTTGCATATGTAGTTTGACATGCAGTTTCTACATTTATTTTTGCTGTTTGTCTGTGCCTGCAATTAAGGTACATAATTTAATGTTTTCTTCCCTTTGGTTGTTCACGTGATTCTGTACAACTTCTATTTGCTATGTATATGCTACAAATTATTTAAACACTAACTAGTTCATCAGTGAACAGAGCATACTGTTTCTCATTATTTTTTTCATACAATGGTTAGAGTTGGAAGGGACCTTAAAGATCATCGAGTTCCAACCCCCCTGCCATGGGCAGGGACATCTCCAATAGAGCAGGTTGATCAAAGCCCCGTCCAGCCTGGCCTTGAACGCCTCCAGGGATGGGGCATCCACAACTTCCCCAGGCAACCTGTTCCAGTGCTTCATCACCCTCACAGTAAAGAATTTCTTCCTAATATCTAATCTAAATCTTCCCTCTTCCAATTTAAAACCGTTACCCCTTGTCCTGTCACTACACTTCCTGACAAAGAGTCCCTCTCCGGCTCTCCTGTAGGCTCTCTTCAGATATTGGTAGGCTGCTATGAGGTCTCCCTGGAGCCTTCTCTTCTCCAGGCTGAACAACCCCATCTCTCTCAGTCTGTCTTCATAGGGGAGGTGCTCCATCCCTCTGATCATCTTCATAGGTAAAGCAAAATAAGGAATTCGGTCACTACTGCCCATCGGCAGGCAGGTATTCAGCCATCTCCAAGAAAGCAGTGCTCCATCACAAGTAACGCTTACTTGGGAAGACAAATCACAGAATGCCATAGCTCCTTCTTCTTCCTCCAGCTTTTATTGCTGAGCATTATGTGAAATGGTATGTAATAGCCCTTTGGTCAGTTGGGGTCAGCTGTCCCAGCTGTCTCCCCTCCCAACTTCTTGTGCACCCCCAGCCTACTCGATGGTGGGGCAGTGTGAGAAGCAGAAAAGGCCTTGACTCTGTGTAACCACTGCTCAGCAGTAACTAAAACATCCCTGTATTATCAACACTGTTTTCATCACAAATCCAAAACATAGCCCCATACAAGCTACTATGAAGAAATTTAACTCTATCCCAGCCAAAAACAGTACAACTTTGAAGAACAACAATGGTCACCAGCTACTTTCAGCCCAGTTTCTTAGAAGAGATGATCTTTGCAATCATACCATGTCTGCCTGTCTCTCTGAGAAAGAGATCAAAATCTCAAAGATATTAACAATTCTAAGGAAGTGGACAACTGAGCAGAGGGGAAAGGTCTTTCAGTTGCCTTGACTGACAGCCTGTAATGTGAATGCAAACCCTATTAGATACTATTCACAGCAGGCAAGAAGATGAGTGCCTGTCCATGCCCCCTCAGAACTGACCATGGGATGCAAATCCAAGAAAATAAGGCATTGTTAGCTCCTCTCCTTTATATAATATGACATTGTTAAATGATTCATTCCCATGGCTTCCTAGACTTTGCCTTTTGCACACCACTGTGTTACAAAGTCAGCAGCTTTCTGCAGCCACTTCTTGCTCTGACATTGCAGTCTCCTACTGCTCCTCAAAACATTGGATTGAACAAGGCAAGTGCAGCACTAAGGATCACAGTTCAAGCTTTGTCTTCAAGGAAGGATAGCTATTGCAGGAACACACCCTTGAAGACATCTGTTAACCATAACATCAGGGGTGGTAAATAAAATTGTCTTGGTTGTGGGGACACACTCTGAAACCAGAAGGTCTTCCTGATTGGCTGGTGAAACATTAACATAGCTCTTGTCTGTATTGGCTGTGGAATTGTGCTTAAAATACATTAGCTAGTGTGGGAAAGTAACGGAAGATTGGCGAGGAGGACTGTAAATACGCTCAAGTGACTCGCATGTGGGGTGCTGGAAAACACATCTATCACACTAGTTGTTGCTTAGTTTTGTGTGCTCAACAAGTAGAACATCTGCACTCAGATAACATAGGCCTGGGATGGACTCAGGGGCACCTTATCAAACACGCCTGGGATTCTTGCCCTGCTGCTGAAGAGATCAAAGCACAGCAGAGAACTCTGCCTGCCAGAATCCTTGAAATACAGGCCCAAGCAGCAAGTGGGAGCTCCCTCGCTCCCTCACTCCCTTGCTAACAAGGACTCTCTTGCTAATAAGGACTCTGGCTCCATGGTGCCTGCGTCCCCTGCTTGCCTGCCTCTGCCCGGGTGCTGCTTCAGAGGTTCCCGGATCCATGAGGTATTGACATTAAATTGTTCTTTGTCCTTAATCTGTGGGTTTGTGGTTGTTCCTGCGTCCTGCCTGCATCGGCTCACACATTAGTGTGTTCTTTTGATGTCATATTTTCTCAGGAAGATGAGAGGGTGCAGAATGTTCTTCCCTTTGCATATGGCTCTCCTTTCTGTTTTTTTTTCTTCCTTATTTTTTTGAAAGCAGGCACAAACAAGTGTTAATGAGCATTGATGAAGTGGCTTCTTCAGATTCAGTACAAGTGTGAGGCAGAGAAGGAACAAAGTCAGTAATTCAGGCTGCTTATGTATTTCAGTATCTAAACTGCTCTGTGTGCACTATAGTGTTCTGTCAGGGCTGCTGAGAGCTTGCCAGCTTTCTTTGAATCAATACTAGAGGGAAGAAGGTAGATAGGGAAAGAGACATAATATAAGGAGAGTAAAGGGAAAACTGAATGAAACAAAAAAAAAAGGATTTAAATGAAAATACCCTGATGCATCTTCCACACACAGTGTTCATACGTTCAGGCAGCATATGGATATTTTGGATTTTTTTCAGTTTCAGCTCTGTTCTGCCTTACCTACCCACTTGCCTCTCAGGCTTTGTCAAATTTTTGCAGTAATCTGCTCTGCCTGGTCTCATGCACATCTGCAGTACAGATCATCACGGATGGTGGGAACATGGTGTTCTTTGTGCTCTGCTGCCCTCAGCATCACCAGGGAATTGCCTCACTTCAGGCTCATACTCACATGGAAAATCTTTCCTCTCAGTTAATAAGGAGCAGTGGAAAAAAAAAACCTGAAGAAAGTATTAAAAGGCTGAATTGGGTTTGTGTGGCAAGGTTTTGGTAGTGGGGGGGATGCAGGGGTGGCTTCTGTGAGAAGATGCTAGAAGCTTCCCTCAGGTCCTATAGAGCCAGTGCCAACTGGCTCCAAGACATACCCACCACTGGCCAAACCTGAGCCTATCAGTGACAGTGCGCAACAGCAGCTGGGAGAGAGGAGTGACAATATGCAAGAGAAACAACTCTGCAGATATCAAAGTCAGTGAAGAAGGAAGGGGAGGAGGTGCTCCAGGTGCCAGAGCAAATGTTCCCCTGCAGCCCATGGTGAAGACCATGGTGAGGCAGGCTGTCACCCTGCAGCCCATGGAGGTCCACAGTGGAGCAGATATCCACCTGCAGCCCATGGTGAAGACCATGGTGAGGCAGGCTGTCACCCTGCAGCCCATGGAGGTCCACAGTGGAGCAGATATCCACCTGCAGCCCATGGAGAACCCCACGCTGAATCAGGTGGATGCTCCCGAAGGAGGCTATGGCCCCCATGGAGACCCCACACTGGAGCAGGCTTTTGGCAGGACCTGTAAACACATGGAGAGAGAGGATCTCACACTGGAGCAAACGGCAGGACTTGTGACCCCATGGGGGACCCATGCTGGAGCAGTCTGTTCCTGAAGGACTGCACCCTATGCAAAGGGTCCACGCTGGTGCAGTTCACGAAGAACTGCAGCCTACGGGAAGGACTCACATCAGAGAAGTTCATGGAAGACTGTTTCCCATGGGAGGTACCCCACACTGGAGCAGGGGAAGAGCACGAGGAGGAAGGAGCAGCAGAGACAACATGATGAACTGACCACAACCCCCATTCCCCATCCCCCTGTGCCACTGAGCAGGAGGAGGTAGAGAATTCAGGTGTGAAGTTGAGCGCAGGAAGAAGGGAGGAGTGGGGGGAAGGTGTTTTAAGATTTGGTTTTATCTTCTCTTATCGCTCTCTACGACTACCTGAAATGAGGTTTTAGTGAGGTGGATGTCAGTCTCTTCTCCCAAGTAACAAGCGATAGGGCAAGAGGAAATGGCCTCAAGTTGCACTGGGGTGGTTTAGATTGGCTATTAGGAAAAATTTCTTCACTGAAAAGGTTATCAAGCATTGGAACAGACTGCCTGAGGAAGTGGTGGAGTTGCCATCCCTGGAGGTATTTAATAGACATGTACATGTAGTGCTTTGGGACATGATTTAGTGGTGGACTTGGCAGTGTTAGGTTTAAGGCTGAACTCTACGATCTTAAGGGTATTTTCCAATCTAAATGTTGCTATGATTCTATGATTCCAGACACGCTCTGCTAGGAAAAATTCTCCCTGTCTCTTTGAAACTGTTTCACAGACAGAGTTTGTATTAAATAAAAAAAAGAAACACCACCACCCTAATTTCTTTGGATCTTTTGCATAAGCTAACACTCATGTGGGGAACTGAATCCCCTGGACAGGACAGGCATTTGCTGTTTGGATGTCAACAGGAGCCTCTGTTGAAAAGGTCCTTGCAATGGTTTCTTCAGTTGCATCAGGTGATACTCTCTGAACTCCTGTTCTACTGAATTCTTGTAATCCATCTGGTTCTATGTCCCCACTCCAGTATATACCATGATCCATTGGCAGTGATTATTTTAAACTGTGCACAAAGCATATCTTAACTGTCTTAACTGGCTTCAAAAGACTGTTCTGCGTGACCATTTCTGCATGTGCAAGAACAGTTTCTACAGAACATCTACAAGTGTCTTACCTGTGTGCAGTTAAATGGGTTTACCAAGGGTAAATCATGTTTGACCAATCTGATAGCCTTCTATGATGCTATAACCGGTTGGTTGGATGAGGGGCGGGCAGCAGATGTCATCTACCTTGACTTCAGCAAGGCTTTTAACACTGTCTCCCATAACATCCTCATTGGAAAACTAAGGCAGTATGGGCTGGATGAGGGGACAGTGAGGTGGATTGAGAACTAGCTGTGTGACAGGACTCAAAGGGTAATGATTAATGGAGCAGGTTCAAGTTGGAAGCCTGTAACCAGTGGTGTCCCCCAGGGGTCAATACTTGGTCCAGTGCTGTTCAAGATATTCATCAATGACCTGGACGAGGGGACAGAGTGCATCCTCAGCAAATTCACTGATGATACCAAACTGGGAGGGGTGGCTGACACCCCGGAGGGCTGTGCTGCCATCCAGTGAGACCTGGACAGGCTGGAGAGCTGGGCAAGGAAGAACCTCATGAGGTTCAACAGGGAAAAGTGTAGGGTCCTGCACCTGGGGAAGAAGAATGCCAGGCACCAATACAGGTTAGGGGTGGACCTGCTGGAGGCAACTTCTGAAGAGAAAGATCTGGGGGTCCTGGTAGACAGCAAAATGACAATGAGCAAGCAGTGTGCTCTTGTGGCCAGGAAGGCCAACGGAATCCTGGGCTGCATAGGGAAGAGTGTGGCCAGCAGGTCAAGGGAAGTCATTCTCCCCCTCTACTCTGCACTGGTGAGGCCACAACTGGAATACTGCATCCAGTTCTGGGCTCCCCAGTTCAAGAGGGACAGGGAACTACTGGAAAGAGTCCAGCGAAGGGCAACAAAGATGATTCAAGGATTGGAGCATCTCCCTTATGAAGAAAGGCTGAGAG
>QJSC01002802.1:93079-110670 GCA_003697955.1 Calidris pygmaea | reverse complement strand
CCCCCCCCCCCCACCACCTGAGACCCCGCAGTGCAGGCGGGTGCCCCCCGTGTGGGGTGATGGCCCAAGGACCACAGCTCGGACCTTCGGCACTAGCCGTTAGCAGCCCAGCCCGCCCATCCTGCTCCCATCCCATTCCCATCCTGCTCCCATCCTACTCTTGTCCCATTCCCATCCCGCTCCCATCCCATTCCCATCCCATTCCTGTCCTGTCCTATCCTGTGCCCATCCTCTTCCCATCCCATTCCTGTCCCATTCCCATTCTGATCCCATCCTACTCTTGTCCCATTCCCATCCCCTTCCCGTCCCATTCCCATCCTACTCTTGTCCCATTCCCATCCCCTTCCTGTCCCATTCCCATCCCACTCCTGTCCCATTCTCATCCCATTCCTGTCCCATTCCCATCCTATCCTGTTCCCATCCTGTTCCCATCCCATTCCCATCCTGTTCCCATCCCGTTCCTGTCCCACTCCTGTCTCATTCCCATCCTCCTTCCATCCCATTCCCACCCTGTTCCCATCCTATTCCCGTCCCATTCCCATCCTGTTCCCATCCCATTCCCGTCCCATTCCCATCCCACTCCCACCCCATTCTCATCCCATTCCCATCCCACTCCCATCCCGTTCCCGTCCTGCTCCTGTCCCATTCCCATCCTGCTCCCGTCCTGCTCCCATCCCGCTCCCATCCCATTCCCATCCCACTCCCGTCCCCCCCAGCTCGGCGCTGTGGGTCAGACACTGAAAAATCCCAGCTATTCCAGGCACGCGGAGGAAGCGCGGCTCCAGACGGCCCCGTTGGCAGCAGCACATTCCTGCCGGGCCTCTCCCTGCCGCCGCCGCCGTGGAGGCCATCGCCTTCCAGGAAAGCACCCGCTGCCCCGGCACCGGACCCCGGCTCGGCTCCGGGTGGGATCTGCCGGGAAGCCGAGCGGGGAGACGGAGCCGCTGCCGGGAGATCCCGGCCTTTTCTCCAAAAAGGGAAGAAACGCCACTCAGGGTTTTGATTTTGCGGCGGCTCCGTGGGACAGGAGGGTCCTGGGGCTTCCCGGGAAGCGGGAGATGCCGAGGGGCCAGAGCCGGAGCCGCCGGGGACGGGCAGCAGCCCCCCAGGGTGGGAGAAGGGGTTTCCCCCCCCCCCCCAAAGCTGGAGGCAGAACGAGGGGATCCTGCCCCATCCCACTCAGGATATCGGAGCATCCTCAGGGGGGCATCCAAACCCCCCCCCAGAACAGGGGTGAGGGGGGGTCTCCGTTGATCCCAGCTCCGGAGAAAGCTCTGGAAGGGTCCGTCATTCCCCGGCTCTAACAACCAGCTCCTCCTGGGACCGAGACCCCCCCCCACCTTGGTTGTGTGTGTGTGTGTGTGTGTGTGTGTGTGTGTGTGTGTGTCCCAGCAACATCCCCAGGAGGCGCAGGACAAGGCCGGGCAGGAGCTCTGGCAAAATGAAAAGTGAGCCTTTTTATTGTGTTATCAATTATCACTTCTTAACAACAATTCCACAAAATACCGAACACTGTGCGAGGAATCGGGCTACGGCACAACCGGGAACGGCGATGGGAAAGATGCAGACGTTGTGAGGAGCCTACGTCACGGACACCGATCACTCCCTACCTACAGCCTTCACAAACCTTGGATTCGCGTTTGGCAACAAGATCAGAGTTTGGCAAATANTTGTTTTTGTTTTTTTTTTTTAACTTTGTTAAATAAAGTTGACTTTTTAAGTACTTGGAGGAAGGGGGGGGGATCTGCTGGGATCTGGGGCTCGGGAACAGCCCCCCCCCCCGGCCCCCGCGGGTTCCCGGGGCGTCTCCCGGCTCCTGTCCCCGAGACAGGGAGGGGACGACAAGGAAAAAAAGGACCAAAAAAATTAAATAGAAGCGACGTTTCCTCTCTCTCCCTTTTCTTTTTCAGTCTCTCTCCTTTCTATTTTTGGCAACGGCTTCACCACACGCTAAAAACAAACGCGGGACAGATTGGGGCATGTGTTTACGTCCAGAAAAAGGCCTTTGTGGAGCCGGGGCTCTGCCCCCCCCCCTGCGCCCCCCCAGTGGCACAAGGGCGGCCCCGGCTCCCGCTCCCCCCGCCTCCACGAGTTGCAGCACTTAAAAAGTCCTTAAAAGTGTGTTTTGTTTTTTTTTTAAACTTTTTTCCCTTTTTTTTCCTTTTTTTTTTGTTTTTGTTTGTTTTTTGGCAAATGCACTAACAAAGTACAAGCGGCTACTGTAATTTGCACTTATATTTCTGCCATACAAAAACACCTACAGTATGATCACTGATTTACTCAGACGAGGAAAAAAATAAAATAATAATAACAATAATAAAAAAAAAAAAAAAAAGAAAAGGTCGAGGATTTTTTCCACCTAAACGAGTCACCCACTGAGAGACACCAGCACCCGCCGGCAGGACACCCCCCTCCCCGGCACTGGGACCCCCCCAGCCCCAGCCCCAGGCTCCCGGGGGACCCCAAGCAGCCGCTCCCTCTCCCCTTCTCCCGGCTCCAGCCTCACGCTGAACCTCAAGCTGCTGCCCGGCCCCGCACCGGCCACCCCTCCGCCGGCACCGGGGACGAGTGTGGCCCACGGGGATGGAAGGACGAGGGGGGGAGGCAGAATGACCCCCGTCTGCTGGACCGTGGTGTGCCTGGCTGGCTTTTTTTCCGGCAGAGCATTCCCTGGGATTCACTGGTGAAGCATCCCATCGTATTTGCCGGCAGAGCATCCCATGGCGTTTGCCGGCAGAGCATCCTGTGGGACTTTCCAGCAGAGCATCCCATGACATTCACCGGCAGAGCATCCCACGGTGTTTGCCAGCGGAGCATCCCATGGGATTTTCCGGCAGAGCATCCCATCCTACATTCCAGTGGAGCATCCCGTGGCATTCACCCAAAGAGCATCCCGTGGTGTTTACCGGCAGAGCTTCCCATGGCATTTGCTGGCAAAGCATCCCATGGGATTTTCCAGCAGAGCATCCCATGGCATTTTCCGGCAGAGCATTCCATGGCTTTCACCAGCAGAACATCCCAAGGTGTCTTCTGGCAGAGCCTCCCATCCTATATCCCAGCAGAGCATCCCGTGGCATCCACCAGCAGAACATCCCGTGGTGTTTGCCAGCGGAGCATCCCACGGTGTTTCCTGGAAGAGCATCCCGTGCTATTTTCCCATCAGAGCATCCCGTGGCATTCACCGAAAGAGCATCCCACGGAGTTTGCCGGCAGAGCATCCCATGGCTTTCACCAGCAGAGCATCCCATGGCATTTTCCAGCAGAGCACCCTCTGGCACTCCCCGGCAGAGCATCCCGTGGCGTTTCCCCGGCAGAGCATCCCACACCACGAGCCACCCCGGCACCGTGGATCCGAGCCGCCCCGCCTGATCCCGGTGGGATGCAGAGGGGCAGGGCTGGCGCCCGCCCGGCTGGGGGTGTCGGGGAGCCCCCCGGGGCGGCCGGTGACGGGGTGAGGGGAGGGGGACGGGACACACAGCCCCTGCCCCGGGGTCCCCGGGGGAGGAGCGGCGGCCGGAGGCAGGTTTCTCTGGCCGACCTGCAGCTCGGGCGCTCGCCCGGGGCACCGGCTTTAGCACCATGCGCTGGTCTCTAACATAGAGGAAGAATCAGCAAATCTCTGGAGTAGAAAAATAAGGCTGGAACTGTACGAGATCAAAGGGAGGAGGAAAATTCCCCTCGCCTGGAGAAGAGAAAGCCCCGCTGCGGCAAAACCCAGGCGCACCTCAGGACTCCGCTCGCTTCCTGCCGCCGAGGCAGCGTCCCAGAGCTGGAGGGTTATGTGGGATGAAAGATTTAAAAAAGGAATAAAAGAAAGAAGGCGGCGGCGGTGTCGCCGGCGGCTGTGCCGGGGCTGCCGGGCTGGGACACGCTCGGCCACGGAGGGAGAGAAACCCACCTCCCTCCATCTCCCCCCCGTGCTCCCACTGGGACGGGGGGGATCCCGGGGGTCACAGCAACCCGGGCACAAGGACAGTACGGGGACAGGAGACCACAACACAGCGGGGTGGGAGTGTTAAACCAGCAGAGGACCCCGGGAAAGCAGCCGCAGGACGCAGACGGGGGGGGCGCTGGGGTTTGCCTGAAGTGTTAAAAACGTGGGGTTTGGGTTTTTTCTTTTTTTTTTTTTTTTTCCTCCCCCAACTTCGTTTAAAAAGGCAAGTGATCGCGTACTTAAAAAATAAAGCGATGGTGAGACACCTGCAACCCAGAAGTGTAAATGGAGCGTCTCTGCCAAGCACAGCCCGGGAGGGGCCCGACACCCCACAGCCGGAGGAAGACCCCCCTCTTCCCCCCCAACAACCTGCCCTTCCTCCTGGAAGATGCCAACTTGCCCTCCCTGGCTACCAGCCGGGCCGGCCGCGGGCTCCGCTCCTCTCCCTGCCTCCCAGCCGGCCTCCGGCATCGCCCCATGTCCCAGGAACACCCTCAGCCTCTGAAATGCCACCAGTAAAGCCTCCCAGTGCCCTGCTGGGACCAGCCACTCTGACCAGTCTAAGCCCAGGCAGCACCCAGTGCAGGGTCTTCTCCCTCCAGCCGGACCCCGACAGAGAGCGGAGAGCGCGGTTCAGCCGCGTCCCCGAACCCCGGGGTGTCCCCTCTCCAGGGACATCCGTGGCCGTGGCAACGGTCCCTGTCCCACCACGGGCCGCGGTTCCCATCCCGGCGGGAAGTCGGGGCATTTCAAACCCGATCCCAAAGCGTTGGGGGCAAAGGAAAAACTCCCAGAATTTCACATCAGACGTGGGTTGGGTGGGGTTGGTTTTTTTTTTCTCCTTTTTCCTCCCCAAACCGACACCGGGCACCGCCTGCACTGGCACCAGCGCGGTGCTGAGGGTAACTGGGAACGTGCTGGTTGGGGAACCGTTTCTCTGCCCATCACCGGGAGCCTTCGACCTCCCCTGAGGAGCCGCCAAGTCCCTGCGGACACAGATGGGGCTCGGTGGCTTGAACCCAGCGCCGGGGACCCGTCCTGTCCCAGCCAGAAGCCCGGTGGGCAGCTCCGGTGAGGAGGGGAGATGTGGTGGGACGTCCCTGAGCTCTCATCTTCCTCCCGAGCATCCCCGGGGCACGGAGAGGCCGGGCTCCATCGCTGCCATCCCAGCGGGAGGAAGGCTCCCTCTGCTTCTCTCCTCTTCCTCGCCGGCTGCTCCCTGCCGGGTTCTCCTCGTCCCCGCATCTCACCTCGGCGAACAAAGTGCTCCCCGTTTAAATCGCATCCCAAGATTTCCAAGGGAAGGGAACGGGGACTATTTCTCCCCCAGCCTTTCCCTCCTCTCCCCGAACCGACTGGGTTTAGTGGAACGAATCCCACTGGTCGCTCCCGGCGAGGAAAAGGGAGATGGGAAATGCTGGTTAATCCACCAATCCTAGTGTTTTGGACCCAGACTCTCCAAAAAAGCCAATTTTAAAAGATTTCTCCCGCGATACTGCACAAAGGAAAGCCCCTGCCCAAACCCCCCCGACCCCCCCTGCCCCCGGTACAGTCCCGTTTGGGAAAATCAGTGGTAACGACACAGAGAAACATCCCCCCCCCGGCCCCGATGCCATCAGAGGGGTTCGCCCCCGGCCTCGCAGCGACGCCCCCGGGGACCCCCTTGGCCGACGGACCCCAGCGTTTCCCTGCAGTGCTGTCCCCTCGGGTGAGCGGAGCCGTGGGGCGCAGGGAAGGAGCCCCCCAACCTCCCCTTTCCTCTTCCTCCCCCCAGTCTCCCCTCTCCTCCTCCTCCTCCTCCCCCCAGCCTCGCTTTATCCATTTGCAACAGCAATTTTTCCAGCCGTGTTTTGGTTGGGGTGGGTTGGTTTTTTTCCCTTTTTTTTTTGTACTAGTTTTTAGTTTTCTACAAAATCGCTGCCCACCCCGGGCGCTTCTGCCTCCTGCCCTCTCCCCAAACACAGCTAATTCTCGCCACGAGGCGCTAATTGGTAACTAATTGGATCAGCCCCTCTCAGAGCTTTGTTCCAGGCTTCCACGCTCAGCTCTCGCATCCCACCGGCCAAACGCAATAAAAAGCCCCCGCGGCCTCCGAGCACCCCAGGACCGATTTCCAATATCACTATTAAAAACGCTCCCCCCACCCCTCAACTTTGCTTTTTGTTGTTGGTTGCTATTTGTTTGGGTTTTTTTTTCCTGTTTTGAAATGTTGACCCCTCTCAGTGCGGCACCTTCCCCGGAGCAGACACCCTTCCCTCAACCGCTTACAATTATATATATATCTTTTTTTTTGTGTGTGTGTGTGTGTGTGTGTGAGCTTTAAGTTCTATTCGAATCCAACGCTTAGTGTTTACCCCTCAGCGCGGTTGTGAGTTTCGTCGCTTGGTTTCGGTCGCTGGAGAACGGTGCCCTGCCTGAGAGATCGCACGCGCCGGAGCCGGGAGAGCTATAGGATGATACAAGGCTTTTTGTCCTTAAAGGGATTCTCGGAAGCGGGCACCCCAACCAGCAGCGGGTCGTTCCTGGCATGTTGCTCGCAGTAATTCATTAGCTCGGAAGATGCTTTCGAGACCTAAAGGTTGGGAGAAAGCAGAAGGTGGGTGGGAATAATTCCAGGCGGAGGCGCAGAGCTCTCCCGGCTCCCCCGGGGGAGGAAAGGAAACGGCTTTTGGGAACAGAAACTTTTGGGAACAGAAACTTCGGGGAGACGGCGAGAAACGAAAAGGGGAAACGGAGACGGAAAAGAGGAGGTTTGCGAGGTCTGACATAAGCAAAGCCATGAGCATGGGAGAATATACTCCCAGCTGAGAGCAAGAGATTTAAAAGAAGATATTATTTTAAGGGCTTTGGGATAAAAAAGAAAGGGAAAAATTGCCTGCTTGAGAGCGGCCACCCTCTGATGTTAAAAACGGAGGTTTTGAAACCGTTAGAAACTATTACTTAAGGCTCTGCTTATTTTAGTTCAAAGACGCCTTCTGGGAACCCGGGGCCCGGAGCAGCCGGCGGAGGGGACGGTGGTGGTGGGCGAGTGGTGGCCACAGCGGTGACAGCGAGGGGGGGTGGGAGGCACTGGGCGACCCGGGCAGGGAGGTGCCAGCAGCTCTGGAGATGCAGAGCAGCCCCCTTTTTTTTTTTTAAAACAAAAAATTAACTTAATAACTGGTTGAACATAAACCATAGAGGCAACCAGACCACATCTGGAAGGGGCAGATGTGACCTGCTGCAGCTGCAGAGCGGTTCCCATCCTGGGGTCCCCACGGCTGCTCGGCACTGGGGTGACTCCCCCCCCCACTCAGCCCAGCCCAACCCTGATTCAAGGGGACAAAAAGTACTTCCCAGCCACCTCCTGCTGCCCCGGAATTATTGCTCTCATCTCAGCTCTGCCGGGGCTCACCGCGCTCCAACAAGGATGCTGTGGCCCCGGGATGGCTGCGGAGCGAGGCAGCCTGTCCCGGGGAAGGAGCAGTTCTCTGCCACCACCCTAAAACCTGCCAGCAACGACCCACAGCGTGCGGCGCCTGCGACAAAACCCCAGTTCTCTGCAGCTTTGGGCAAAACCCCAGCATCTGCGCTTCCACCCCCCAGGGTGGGCTTCCTCCTCCCGCCCTCCTGGAAAGCACAGGAAGGGCACGGAGCTGTTGGAGAGGGTGCAGAGGGGTCTACGGAGATGCTGGGGGGGCTGGAGCCCCTCTGCTGGGAGGGGGGGCTGAGAGAGTTGGGGGGGTTCAGCCTGGAGAAGAGAAGGCTCTGGGGAGACCTCAGTCCCTCAAGGGGCTCCAGGAAAGCTGGGGAGGGACTCTGGATCAGGGAGGGGAGCCCTAGGACAAGGGGGAAGGGTTTGACACTGAAAGAGGGGAGATTGAGATGAGATGTGGGGANGAGAAGCTGTGGCTGCCCCATCCCTGGAGGGGTTCAAGGGCAGGTTGGAGGGGGCTTGGAGCAACCTGGGCTGGTGGGAGGTGTCCCTGCCCAGGGCAGGGGGGTTGGAAGTTGATCATCTTTAAGGTCCCTTCCAATTCTAACCATTCTATGATTCATTTATCTGCAGGAGAACGTGTGTCTCGGCCACCCGGGCGAGCTGGAGGAGCGAGCCCTGGGCTGACACCGCGCTTGGCACCGTGCTTGCCCGAGAGCGGGGTTTGCGGGTCACAGCTTTATTGAAAGCTGGCCCAGACAGCACGTCTTCTCCACTCGGCCGAAATAGCAGCGTGTCGTGGTCCCACCACTGTTGTTCTTTCCCAGCCAAGCATCTAAGAGTCGCAGCTCCAAAGGCCGGCGAGTGTCCACACACCCTGCCGCCCCCCCGCCGGGACACGGTAATTCTTAGGAGAGTCAGGCCGTGCCGGGGGAAGACCTGTAATTTATTCTGTCTTCCTTAAAATAGCCTCGCTGAGGGTGCATCACTGGAGTCTGGAAAGCGGTGGCCCTAAAAACAGCTACAAAACCTCACGGCTCTAAAAAACCCCAAGAAGATATTGAAAGCGGCAGCAGGAGCTCCTGCACAGGGAAACCGGAGACGAAGGAGGAGCCGCCGCTGCAGAAGCGGCAGGGACTGAAAGTCAGAGAAAACCTTCTTCGACCAGGAAACTAAATTACAAACTACCCGGTGGATTTCACACCTCTGGGTTTTACCGGATTTCAGTTTCACTCTGCCTTTCACCACGGCACACGGGGCTTTCCTTCGCCTGATTTACTGACAAGAGGCTTTCCATGAACAGACTGGGTCTCTGCCCTCCTCCCTCCCCTCCCGGGGGGTTTCTCGGCAGGATGGGGAGCGGAGCAGCCCGAGACCCCCCTTTGCCCACCCCACCGAGGTGGGCAGAGCCCAGAGGTGGGCACGGTGGGGTGGCAGAGCCAGGGGGCGAGTTGGGCTCCTCCGTGGCCCATGGTTTCCTGCTCAAATGCTAATACTCATCTCCAGCAAAGGCTCAGAGCTCACCAGCCAAACGAGCCCCCAGGACCGCAATCACCCAGCCGGTTCCCAGAAGGGAGTGAAAGCCCCTGGGGGACCCCATCTCCGACTCTCAGGGGACACTGAACCTGCTCCAACCCCCCCCAGTGCTAAAAGCAGCTTGATTTGTGGGGCTCCTCTGCTGCCCCAGCAGATCACCGGTGACCACAGCATGTAGCTGGGAGTAGACTCCGGTTTGCTGTCCTGGGCAACTGCAGCCCAAAATGAACCTAATTCTACCATAAACCTGCCCCAAACCAGCAGGAGGGCCATCCACCCCTTCACTTGCAAAGTGTCCCCATCCCTCTTCAGTCGCAAGGACGCAGCGGCTGAGAAATAACCGTGCAGGCAGTGGATTTTGGAGGGAAATTGTGTACGGACAGTGACCCATCCTGTGAAAAAACGGGGCACTGAGACTGGAGTGTGCGTGTGAGCGTGCCCGGCAGAGCTGTGCTGGGTCTGTCCCTGCAGCTTCAGGGTCTTTGCGGGTCGGATGAGCACAGCTGAGCTCCAGGAACTTACCGCCAGCGGCTGGTCTGTCCTCGGATGGTGCCATCACCCCAACACCTGGGAGAAGCCGCCCAGGTGAACCCTTACGGTGTGAGCAGTGCCCGTAGGAAGGGCTTTCGTCGAGAAAATCCAAGTGGGAGACACCGCAGGAGCACACAGGTGCTCGGGGAAAAAGCCCTGGGACCCTCCCCGCTCCATCCCTGCCCTCCCCGGGACGTGGCCCGTCTCGTGCTGCTCCGGCTCCTGGGCTCACCTTGATCCTCTCGATGCCGGCTTCGATGCGGAGCTGCTCCACCAGCTTCCGGGCCTGCGCTATGTTGTTAGTTGTTGACATTGTTGGCCATCGGCTCCGGGCCCCAGCAAGCGAGAATCCTGCAAAACAAGGAGAGGAGGGGGGGGGAAGAGGAAAAGCGGGGGTTGGCATCGAGCACGAAGCCGCGGTGCCGGCGGGCACCACCTCGGAAAGCGCCGTGTCCTCACCCACAGCCACGTGCGAAGGGTTTCCACGAACCCTAAACTGATGACACCGACTTCAGGCTTCCTGATTTCGCTTCAAGTTCTCCTTTCCCCTAAACAGCCCTCCCCGGGGCCACGTTCTGCAGCCTCTTCTCTTTTGATTTAAAAAAAAAAAAAAAAAAAAAAAAAAAGAAAACCCAAACAGAAACTTGCCGACAAAAGGGGAAAAATGAAACTTTTTCTGCAGGAAGCCCTGCCCGGCGCGTTCCAGTGACCGACTGGAAAAGAGAACAGAAGTTTTCCAGCCCACGGAACCTGCCCCACGCCGCTGGCAGGGGGACGGGGACACAGCCCGACCGTGACCACCCATGGCTCTGGGGTGTTCCCCCCTCAATTTCTCATCCCCTCGTCCTGCCCCGACTCCCGCGGAGGGGTTTCCTCTGCACAGACTCCCCCCTACGCTATTTATCCATCGTTTTGCCAACCCATGTCCCTGAAAAAAGCAAGAGTAAGAAAATAATAAGAGCCACAGACGGTCCCGGGTTGGGTGGGAGGGGGCAAGTCAGGGCTCAGGTGAGGGGCAGAGGTTTCTCAGATGCCAAAGGAGGGGACAGGCAGCGAGACTCGGGCACAAGGGGGGGTACCAAGGCACAAGAGGCACCATCTCATGTCTCAAATGAATTTTCCACCAAAGAAGGGTCCAGCTGAGCATGGAAAGGAGGAGAGAACCACCGGGTGAGCAGGAGCCGGGCAGGACCAGAGCTTTGTCCAAGCACAACCCCTTCCTGAGCACCAACCATCGGGTCTCCGAGGGGCTCGGGGACCCCGTCCGGCTGCCGAACACCGTGCCCATGCCCGGCTGTGCCCATCGTGGGGCTTTAACAAACCTGTCACCCGGCCGGGTACAACCTGCCCCGTGTCCCTGCCACCGCCACGCAGGGAGAAGGCGGGTTCAACAGCCTCCCTCCAAATTTAAAGGCAGCAACTGCAAAAGTTTGTCTGCGAGACCCACATAATCCCTCACCGTCCCCCGGGGGACGTGGAGGGCAGCTCCGGCCACGCAGTCTGAGCCTCCCTTGGCCAGACACCCAGCTCAGGTCGTTTCTTGATGAGCGTTAACGCGGGGGTGACGCGGAGGTGTCAGGAAAAGTCACTTCCCTGCCCTGCCCGGCGGTGACTCAGCCCTGAGCCTTCACTCACGGCGGGGGAACACGGGGAGAGGGCTCCAGGGAGCGTCGTCTCCCACCTCCCACAGCCGGAGACACGGCCAGATGATGCTGGGAGGGAGGAAAGAGCCAAAGCAAACACGGGGCCGGGTCCCAGCGGCGCTCCCCGCGCCCCAGCCGCCCGCCCACCGCAGCCCTTTCTGGGCTAACTTTAATTACAGACTCCTCCAGTCTTCTCCCCAGCACCGGCAGCTTCAAAGCAGACGCTGAACCTTTACTTGGGGGGGGGGGGGGGGAAGGGAGGAGAGCGTCTGCCCCATCTAAAATTCCTGCAGACTCGAGCCGTCTCGCCTGCGTTTAGACATTAAGGGAGTTTATTCCAGACCGCAAGGGCACTCGGGGGGATTATTTAGCTTGGCAGCAGCAGGCAACGCGCACCGAACTTTTCAATCCCTGCACGGCACCGGGCTCCCTTTGGAACACCAGAGGCTGCGGGAGAAAACAAGTGGAGCTCCAGTCCCCGCACGGCACCGTTCCCCGAAACAGCAGGATGAGTGGGAAATCTCCGCCTTCCCGAGTCCTGGAAGACGTTAGTCGGGACAACACGGGAAGCCGCGCTGTTGAAATAGAGCCTGGTGGCGGGGAAACGGGGAGAAGGAAGCAAGGTGGTCCCCAGGGGACGGATCCTCCTCTCCTGCCCCCCCGTTTCCTAAGCCAGGAAAGCAGGACGTGCTCCTGCTGGCAATGCTGGGGTCACCCCTGAGCCAGGACTCGGGCGAGACGTGGCTTTAACTGAAGGGTCCGGGGTCCTGCAACGAGCTGGACCAGCCCCCCGAAGTCCCACATCAGGGTGACAAACCACACACAAAGAGCCAGCTCTCCTGGCAGGGCACTGGGGATGCTCCGCTCTTTTCTCCATGAAAAAGCAGCAGCTCCAGCTGGGAAGGCTTTATCTCCGGAGACAGCTTGTTCCTTCAGCATCAAGTGCTCTACAGACCCCAGCCCTGCGAGCTCTTTGGGATCTCAGAGCCACACTTTGTGCTCAACCCCGCGGGGGCTGAGCAGGACTCCAGCTGCACGAGCGCCACCGTCGATTTTTATGCCATTAATCCTGCAAAAAAGCAGGAAAATTCGGCCGTCGGGGCAGCTGGCGCACACGCGGCTACTTGTGGCCACCTTCTGACCACCTGCATTTCCGAAGACATCCCCGCTAACAGCACAGACCCCCCCCCGGCAACCAGCTCCCTCCCCGCTGACAAAACAATCCTTTGCCCGGGTAAGGAGTCAGTGGGCGGCCGGGGGAAAAGAAAATCCCAGCCCATCGGAGCTGATCTCCGTTTGCAGCAGCCCAGGATCACCTGCGTGTACTTTCCCAGCTTCCTGTTTAGGGAAGGAGGAGGATGAATCACTCCGGGGGTGTTACTTAAGGGAACTTAAGGAACAGCCCGCGTCCCCGTTCCCGCAGCATCTCGTGGCACGGGGACACCAGCCTGGCTGAAGGAAGGATGGGGTTTTATTAAGCGGAGGATGGAGAAAGTCCTGCAGGAATTGTCAAACTAGTGTCTTAAAGTCCTTGGCGTGACTCAGGGGAGGCCTTTTACTCCCTGCTCTCCCCGTAGCCTGGTTTTACGGAGTCTTCGCAAAGTGAAAGCAGCGCTTGTAAATCAGAAATGATGCTTTTCTGGGGTCGTTACGGGTCATTACCCGCCCCGGCGCTGGCAAGGTCAAGGGGAGTTTCATAGAATCACAGACTGGTTTGGGTGGGAAGGGACCTTGAAGATCATCCCATTCCACCCCCTGCCCTGGGCAGGGACACCTCCCACCAGCCCAGGTTGCTCCAAGCCCCCTCCAACCTGCCCTTGAACCCCTCCAGGGATGGGGCAGCCACAGCTTCTCGGGGCAACCTGGGCCAGGCTCTCACCACCCTCACCCCAAACAAGTTCTTCCCCACATCTCAGCTCCATCTCCTCTCTTGCAGGGTCAAACCCTTCCCCCTTGTCCTAGGGCTCCCCTCCCTCATCCAGAGTCCCTCCCCATCTCTCCTGGAGCCCCTTGAGGGACTGGAAGGGGCTCTAAGGTGAGAATTTCTTCCTGAGATCCCATCTAAATCTCCCCTTTTCCAGTTTGAAGCCATTACCCCTCGTCCTATCACTACACGCCCTTCTAAAAAGTCCTTCTCCAGCTTTTCTATAGGTTTCCCTGGGTGCAAAATCTTCCTCCAGCTGCAGCCCCCGCCGGATGCTCATCCCGGGCATCCCGATGGCTCCCGGTCTGGACCTGCCGAGCACAGGCTGGGCCAGCACCGGCACCGCAGCCACGTGGCTCCGTGGAGCCAGAGCGGGACCCACATCGCTCCCGAGGCCGGAGTGGGTCAGGTCACCCGGCCACAACCACCGGCCACGCTCCAGGACCGTTTTTCCTGGCGGGAATTTAAAACTGGCTTCTGTTACCTTGGTGAATAATTAACTGAGCGCGTCATTAGCAACTGGAGACCATCGATACAAAAAGATCCAGCCGGCTGCTGCCGTGGCACACGAAGGGCGTCCTCGGGATTTTTTGATAAAAGCCAAACCAAACTTTAAAGCTGTCATCCGGCAGAGTTACAGGGGTGTGTAAATAACTCGTGAGGCAAAAGCATTTGGAAAAAAGCCACGCAGAAGCACGCGGAGTGAAGTATGTGTGATGGTGATGCAAGCCGGGATGACACGTGGGACACGGCTACGTCGTCCCTCTTCCCAGCTGGATGTTTTAAAGAAATCAATATTTGGAAAAGGATGACGTCTGCAGCTGGGCCTGGGGAGGAAGAGGGGGACAGGCAGGGCTCCTCCTGCCTCCGCTCCGTCATCCGACGGCGGAGAAATGACCCGTAGAGCCAGGATTCCTTCCCGCAGGGCGGGCGAAGCCTCGGTGCCCGGCACCGGCCACCTCCTCCCAGCCCTTCCCGGTGCCCGGCCAGGTCCGACTTCTCCTTTCCCAGTATCTACTGGTGACTCTGCAGCAGGACGCCGCCGCTCGCCTTTCGCTGAGTCACGAATGGACACGGTTCAGCAGGAAATAAATCTTCCCCCACGCCTTTGCCAGAGCACCCTCTGCCCTCCCGGCGAATCCATCTCCCGCTCCTCCCCGGCAGCGTTCCTGGGAAGGGCAGCGCCGCCCGGAGAGCGCAGCCCCCGTGTCGGGAATCCACTCCTGTTGCGTGAACGTGGCCTTTGCTCGGCGCGAGGTTTTATTTTCACGCCGTCCCCGTCAGCAATTCCGGGAGGGTTGCAATCATCAGACGGTCCCTTGCGAGGCTCCGGGCTGCCGGCCCCGCCGAGATTTCGCTTCCACGGATGCAGAACAGCGTCTGCAAAATACCGCTGCTGCAAGTCCAACACCCAAAATTACTAAAAATTAAGAGGAAACAAGAGCACGGGCTGTGATCTATTATCCGGGAGGGTTTTGAGGTCAAAGCCAAGGAAAGCGGCGGCGATGGAGGGTTGTGCAACCCTGCGGGGGGTGGGTTGGGAGCCGGGGGCGCGGGGCAGAGCGGCCTCGGGAACGGAGCAAACAAGTCCCGGGTTACGGTTTGGCACAAGCATCCCCTGAGCATTCCTGCCTGTTTTAGGAAAAGCCCTGGAGGAGAACGTCCCACCAGTTAAGTCAGGACACATTCTGGAACGCTCGGGATCTGTTGTTTTGAACTGGTCTGCGTGTTTTGAACCCGCAGCGGGTCAGGATGCCCAGAACCGTGTCCTGCACCAGCTCAGCCTTTGACTCAAGAACAACCACACAAGCCCTCCCCCCCCTTCATCAAACAAAAGGAATTAAAAGGATCTAAAGCCTTTTTAAGGATTTAAGCCGACGTCTCCGTTGAGGCAAAGGATGACAAGGGAACATTTATGGGGGAAGGGGGGGGGGGGGGCTGTTCCACACTTCCAGCCCCCGGCATCGGCTCCGCGCAGCCCCTGACATCACCACGGGGCTGAGTGACGGCGGCGCAGCCCCAACCTCCGCCGCTGGCTCAGGTTTTCCCTTTCGTGAGCCGATCCCTCGCGTACCGGGGAGAACGGCAAAGGTAACGATTCCGGGCGGCTGGAGTGGGAATGAAAACAAGCCAGAGGCTCTTGAGTCAGCGGCGAGCGGTGACAGCAGCGCTGGCTGACGAGCCGTGACTCAGCACGGGCTCCGGGTGGAAGCAGACGCCGCCTCCGTGGAGGAGCATCTCGGGCCGGTTCCCAGCAGGGATTTTGCCTTTTCAGCCGTTCATTTATTTATTTATTTATTTATTCAGCCCCTTTCATCCATTTCCCAACCCTGCCCCGGCAGGAGCTGGGAGCTTCCCGGCTCCCGAGGTGGCTGCGGGATGGGGTTGGACACCCCCATTCCATCCCAGGGAGATGGAAGAACTTGTTGTCCCCACCTGCCCACCTAGTGCCACCTTGCCCTTAACGCTGCACCGGGTCACGAGGTCTCTGGGGATGCCCATGACCAAGTCCTGCATCAGCTCAGCCCTGGCAGGAGCTGGGAGCTTCCCGACTCCCGAGGTGGCTGCGGGATGGGGTTGGACACCCCCGTTCCATCCCAGGGAGATGGAAGGACTTGTTGTCCCCACCTGCCCACCCAATGTCACCTTGCCTTTGACGCCGCACTGAGACACGAGCCGGGTCATGAGGTCTCTGGGGATGCCCATGAGGTCTCTGGGGATGCCCATGAACAAGTCCTGCATCAGCTCAGCCCTGGCAGGAGCTGGGAGCTTCCCAGCTCCTGAGATGGCCAGGGAGATGGAAGGACTTGTTGTCCCCACCTGCCCACCTAGTGTCACCTTGCCCTTAACGCTGCACCGAGACACGAGCCGGGTCACAAGGTCTCTGGGGATGCCCATGACCAAGTCCTGCATCAGCTCAGCCCCGGCAGGAGCTGGGAGCTTCCCGGCTCCCGAGGTGGCTGCGGGATGGGGTTGGACACCCCCGTTCCATCCCAGGGAGATGGAGGGACCTGTTGTCCCCCCCTCCCTCCCCATTTGCCCAGCCAATGTCACCCTACCCTCGGCGCCACACCGAGACAGGAGCCGGGTCACGAGGATGAAACTCGGTGTGCCGAGAGACCGGGCTTGCCGCAGCACGCCTGGAATCCACACCGCGCCAGATGCCCGGCGCTGAGAACCCGAAACGGCTTCATCACCCACCGGGCACAAAACCCTTTCTCTTTCCTGCCCCGGGTGCCACCCGTGGGTGCCCACCCACAGCCTCCCCCCCCGCTGGCACGGCAGGAAGCGTTACGCCAGGACAGAAATATGCACTGATCCCTCTCCTTTCTGAATTCCTCCCATACTTCTCATAGCTGGAAGCGGCCACTCCTCACAGGCTAAATAAACAAGCGAACATCTGAGTAACTGCCCGAGTTCTGCTGCTGCTGTCTGTACCCCCCTTCCCCCCAACGCCAAAGATTTGAAAAAAAAAAAAAGGTAGAAAATTGGTGTTTCTGGCTGTGCGTGCGCTGGAGCTGCCCCATGGGAAGCACCGGGAGAGCGAGCACGTCTGCAGCTGGAGCATCACAGATTCATGGAATGGTTTGGGTGGGAAGGGACCTTAAAGATCATCCCATTCCACCCCCTGCCCTGGGCAGGGACACCTCCCACCACGCCAGGTTGCTCCAAGCCCCCTCCAACCTGCCCTTGAACCCCTCCAGGGATGGGGCAGCCACAGCTTCTCGGGGCAACCTGGGCCAGGCTCTCACCACCCTCACCCCAAACAAGTTCTTCCCCACATCTCAGCTCCATCTCCCCTCTTCCAGTGTCAAACCCTTCCCCCTTGTCCTAGGGCTCCCCTCCCTCATCCAGAGTCCCTCCCCATCTCTCCTGGAGCCCCTTGAGGGACTGGAAGGGGCTCTGAGGTCTCCCTGGAGCCTTCTCTTCTCCAGGCTGAACCCCCCCAACTCTCTCAGCCTGTCCCTGCCACCCTCCTGTGGGGGTACCAGGACACATGGTGCTGGGGCAGGGATGTGGGGAGATGCTCGGGGTGGGGGATCCTGAATCTCCTGACGCTCCTGCATCTCAGCCTTAACCAAAACCCTGCTTTTTATCAGCCGCCCGGCCGCCAGCAGCGTTTCCCTGCACCTCTGCAGTCACAGGAGGGTGACATGTCCCCCGCCACCGAGACGGCACCAACTCTGGAGCCATCTCCCATGAAACCACCTCCCGTGGGACCAGGGGAGGCTGTGGAGCAGCTCCCTCCCTGGAGAAAGCCTCCAGCCCCTGGGCCGAGGACCTGGAACGGGCCAACACACACTGCGCCGGAGCCGTCCTGCGCTGAGCCCCGCGCCGGGACAGTGCCAGGAAAAAGCAGGAGGGGGGAGGACACGAAGGGGGAGCCTGAGACTGGTAACCCAGTGTAAACCCGCTCGGTGGTTACTGCTTTTAAAGATGACCTCATGCTTTTTTGGAACAGAAAAAGGCTGTTAGGGCAATGGCATTTACTCCTTGTCTGGGCAGAACAAAGCCGGCTCCATTTTTCTTTTACACTTCCTGCATCAGTAGCTTTAACACTGAATGAGCTATTGAATTTTTTCCTGAGTGCAGCAATTTCCACCACCC
>QJSC01002802.1:34370-93065 GCA_003697955.1 Calidris pygmaea | reverse complement strand
CGCACAGGTCGGAACTGAGCCACGTGTTTTAAGATGCTTCATGTCCCTCCCGCAGCCACTGGCAGCTCCAGCCGGGCACTGCCAGACCCTTTGGGGCTGCTGGGGCCCATCCTTGCGTTCCAGCCCACTTTTAATACATTAGAAGCTTAAAACCACATCATTACTAGACACCAAGAGAAGTTTTCTCCTCAATTTCAGGTCCACACCGTGAGCAATTTGGTTTTTTCGGGGTTTATTCTTCCCCCGGCTCCGGTATCTCCGGTTCCAGATGGAAACCACCCAAACCAACGTGTCGGAGCTTTGGGGTTTTATTTGACGGAGAGGAGTAGATTTGGGTTTTGCCCAATCTGGCCGGAAAGGCAGCGTGTTTGCTCTTCGGGTTGTGTCATTGCACAGACACCCCCGAGCTCGGAGAGGACCCTCCAGGGGTCCCCAGGGAACGGGATCACTCCCACGGCGAGGGGTGTCCCCAGCAAAAACGGGGCTCGCAGCACGAAGCCAGGCAGAACGGGGTGCCCTGGGCTCAGTGGCCACCCGGCCAAGGTGACACCAGGATCCAGCCCCGCTGCCCCGACGAGGTTCTGCCCAAATTTCAGAGGAGGCTTCACCAGGCTGTTGGAAGAGGAGGGTGGCCCGGCCGCTTGCCACTCATCCTGGCCGCCCGTGTCACACATTAACAGCGCGTAATTAAGAGGGTTGTACAGCTGTAGGAGAGAGGGCGCGTGGCTCAGATGCAGATCTCTCTTTACCAGAAGATCCATTAATTGCTTAAGTGTTTTGTCTCTTCAACTGCTCCAGTTTCAAACCGGCCAAGGGTTGTGGAAGGAGAGAGCATCCCCGGAGACCTGCAGCTCCATCTCCTTCCCATTAAAGGGCACGATTACCTGGCCCAGAGAGCGTGAAATCCTGCAGGACACGTCTGCAGAACCTCCAGGAGAGCCAAACCCCCCCCAGTTAACCCAACGCTGTTATATCAGGTCTGGTTTTACACCCTCCTTCCCTCTCTGCAGTGTCTCTGGCTGCCAGCTGGGTGGGGACACCTCTGGCAGGACGGCCACCGCCACGGCAATTACACCCCATCACCGCCCCGGCGCAGAGCGTGTACCCTGAGTCACCGCAGCACATTCCAGCCTTATTTTTAGACCACACATAAAAAAAAAAAAAAGAAAAAACCCAAACAAAAACCAAACAAACACAACAAAACAATGAAGGCAGAGTGCAAAGGTGTTTCCGCAGGTTCTTACCTGGAGCCCTCGCCCAGAGGCACCGGGTGAGAAACGTAAAGCCGGATGCATTTTTCGGGTTTCTCCGCGTGGGAGCTGCAGATGCAGCCCTGGTGGAGGGGAGAAGGCCAGCAGCGGGTTCCCGGGGGGAGGTCTGGGGCCACCACGGGGCTCGGGCGTTAGTCCAGGGTCCAACACGGATGGCCAGATGCATAATAAAGGCTCCAGAGTATAATTTAAACTGGGAACCGAAGCTGAAGGCGCTGGAGGGCTGTTATGGGTTGAGGGCAGGGAATAAACCAGAACTCGCTCCGTGCTCATCCTTCCTGCATTTCTGGTCAGTGCAGCGGCGCAGGGAGCAGGCAGAGGGGACGAGCAGCTCCCACCATGGTCCCAGCCAGCGCTGGTGGCTCCGCAGCCACCACATCCCTCCCGTACCCACCCCGATATGGGAATTAGCCCTCAAAATCTCACAGTGGCCGCTCGCTCCCCCGCTTCAGAGCAGCCGTGGAACCCGGAGCAGTTCCTTGGGATGGGAGGACGAGCAGAACAGCAGAAGAAACTCCAGCACCAGCTTTGGTCTGGGGGTGACCTGTGCTCCAGCAGCTCCAGAACCCACCGTGGCTTCTGCAGCTCCGGCAGGAGCAGGGGCTGCACCCCAAAACCCTCCCACCCCCAGCCCAGCATCACAGGCTCTCGCTTTCGGTCTCCTTCCCAGTCACCTGCAGCTTCCCCTCCTCCTCCTTCTCCTTTTCTTTCTTCTCCTCCTCCTTCTCTTCTTCCTTCTCCTCCTCCTCCTCACCCGAGATGACCAAATGCCGTCCCTCCGCTTGCAGAAACCACCTCAAGAACTCACAACCCCCCCGACACCCCGGACCACCCTCCCCCCAGCACGAAGGCTGTCTTGGGAAGACACGCAGAAAGGAGAACCTCCTCCTCGCTCCGCGAAAACGGGGTGGTGGATCCCTGTCCTTCCAGCATCGTTTCAACTCTGCTGCTCCACAACCGTCTCAGCAAAACATTAATCACGTTTCTGTGAAGATTTTTAAGCTTGAGGACATCTGCGATCTTTTAAAGTAAACACACGCTCCTCAAACATCTCCATGGAACGCCAACTACCACATTTTGTGATCTTACCCAAAAAAACAGGGTTGGGGAGGGGAAGGATGAGTTTTTCACACCGAGCACCGAAACGGAGGCTGGGTTTGTGTCTGTCCTGTTGAGAACTGCCCACCGTTGGGTCCTGGAATATCTGTGCTTTGGTTTTCCTGCCCAAAAAGAGGACTGGGAGGAGTAACACCGACGTCTGAAAAAGCACTGGGAGGTTGTGTATGTCTCAATAACAGCAAAACTCAAAATACACCCGTCTGCCCTTGCAGCCCCCTCTCCCCTTCCCGCAGCAAACCCCAACCATCCCTCTTGGTGATAAGGCAGCCTATCCCTCTTATTAACTCATTATTTTCACACACAATCATTTCGGAAACAATTAGGGATAAGTTTTCAGGTCCTGGAGCGCAGAGATCGCCCCGGCTACAAACACTCCCCCCAAGTCAGGCTTGTGTCCTTAATTATGGCCTGAAAAGAGGGACCGACTGATTTACTGAGGGAGAACTCAATCTGGACATCCCGGCCAGACGCCGTGGATGTGTCCCCGTCCGGGAGGGCTGGGAGCAGCTCCGCACCCAGCGGGAGGGCAGGGAGACTAAGCAGGAAGCCGGGCTGCGGCGTGGCACGGGAATATTAAATTATAGAAGGAGATAAAAGCAAGGGAAGTTTAGGCTGGATGTCACAAAGCTTCCTGAGAGCTTCCCGAGACCTGAGCTGGGAAACGGCGCGAGCATCACCCCATCTAAAGCAGGCGGGGGACGTTTCAAAGTGGTAAAACTTCATTCCCCTCTTCACGGAGCGTAAAAGGGCTCTTCCAGCTGCTCCACGAGGTGACGTGAATTTATCAGCCTCGTGCACAAGTCACTTTGGGGTGAGACGAGGGGATTTTGCGGCATCAGCCGTGACACAGCAACCCCCCCGGTGCTGAGGGGGCGGAAAGGTTCCGAAATGACTGTTTTGAGTTTTCTGCAGATAAAAGGCGCGAAGAGGGAGAGGGAACCCTCTGACTAAAGCAGCCACATCCGTCCGCCCCAAACCCCGGGAGCAGCATCGAATACCCAGGGAGATGTGACGCTTCACCCGTCGCCGAGAGACGAGGAACCTGCAGATGGGCCTGGACCCCAACCCTAAAACTTGGACAGTGCGAGGGAGAACGTCTCCCAGCCACCCAAAAATCACTGCTGCAAAAAAAGCCACCCTCTTTTAAAGCAGAGACCCCTTCGGTCACCGGTATTTGTGTCCACACAATCTCCTCCTTCAGACACCACCTCTATCGCTGCCCAGTTTCAAGCTTTTCAGCAGAGTTTAACAGAAGCCTCCACTTTTTACCTGGGTGACCCAAAACCAGGCCATGCTGGAAATGGTAAAAGAGACGCCAAATTCTTTTATAAGGGAAAAGGGAAAAAAAAAACAAAAAACAAACCAGAGATAAGGGGACGGGTCTGAGAGGGGTTCTGGTGGAGAAAGCAGCAGAGAATTTCCCCGTCAGTAACGCTATTAAAAGAAACAATTCCCCGACGTATCTACACGCTCAAGTCACTGCAATGCCCTGATAAAATTCCGTCCTTTAAAAGTTATCTTATCCCAGGGATAAGCCTCTTTCCTGAGATTCCTCACAAATCTCGGGCCACACGAGCGTTGCCGTGACCTCGGAGCCCCCTCGCTGCCACCCGGGAGCTAACGCTTCGGCTTATTAATTCTTCTCAAACTTGTTTTGCTTCTCCCCAAAATAGGATCACACGCTCAGCACGACAGCTGGCCGCACGGAGCTCAAGGAAGATGACAAGAAAACCCTAAAAATAAGCATTTGAGGCAAATAACTGTGAGGACCAGCCTTTATTAGGAGCATTGTGCCAATTATAGTCTCCATTCCCGGGGAGGTGGTGGGATTTCTGGAGCGTCCATTGGGCTTCGCGCAGCTCTGGGTGCAGGGGATGGAAAGGGCAAGGAGCCGGGTCTGGAGTAACTTTGGAGTTTTCATTGTGGGGAGAGGGTTTGGTGGGAATGACATCAGAACCGCAAAGCTACAATACGCTCATTGTGGGGCTGGGCAGAGCCTGCTCCACGCTTCTGGAGAAGACAGGGAACTGGGAAAGAATGGGGGTAAGGCGGCCGTGACCAGCCCTCCCAGTACAATGTGCCCCTCAGCTCCCTTTTTTGGTGTTATGGAAAAAGAATCGGGGTTTGTTCACCCCGATGAGTGCAGCTATTATACCTACGCGCATTCAAATCCCATTTCAGAGTGGCTAAAAATAGCTTTCCATCCCCGGTTAAAGCCGTTTACCCCCGGTTCATTGTTTTCGGCCGGTCTGCGGTGACACCCTCAGCCCAGATCCCAGCAGGATCCAGTTCACATCCCAGGACGAGCAAACCCCGGAGCTGCCGCCGAGGCTGTTGTCCCCCCCAAAGCAGCGCTGACCCGGGGACAGTCGGTGGGGAGGTGGCACCTCCAGACCAGCCACCTGGTCCCACACGCCTGTGAATAAGCAGAATTCACCGTAATTTAACCTTTTATGACTTCTAGACACACGCGGAGAGACCTTCCATCGCTACCCTGTGGGCCAGACCGAAGGCAGCGTGGTCTGACACCGTCCTGGTGGCTCCAGTGTCACTGCAGAGACGGTCATCTGTAGGGGCTTTGGGGAGGTCACCCGCTGCTCCAGGAGGAGATATCCCACCCCCAGAGGACTCGGGACATCTGCTCCAACGTTATATTCCTTGGTGACCTTTGGACCAGGATTCAAGGCTGATTCATTTCCTCCTCGGTGAGGATCTGAGGGTGAAGTCTCCCCCTTCAGCCCATTTTCTGCAAGGTAGGAAATCCCAGCAATAAGCAGGATGGCGGCTGGAATGACATCCCTACAGTGAGGGATGTGCTGACCACCCCTCGATATCTCTCTATTTCTGTATTTTCATTCCACTGCCTGCACAAGGGGAGTATTTCCAACCATCAGGCCTGGGGAGACAAAAAAAAAAAAACAAACCAAAACCACCAACCACCCCAAACCTGAGGTTACGGCAAAAATATTGACTTAAAAATTAAATCCCTTCTGTTCAAGCGCAGGGAGATAAGGGACCCTTCTTTGGATGGAGAGGAGCCTGGCGAGGCTGGGAAACGGCGTTCAGCCGGTGATGAGCAAACAAGAAAAACGCTGAGCTGCCGCTGCTGCCCCGCGGAGCCGGGGAGAAACCTCGGGAACGGGAGCCAAAAGCCTTTCCAGCCCCTTGTGTGCGAGCGGAGAGGCCGAGGCGGGGTTGGCCGGAGCACACCTCCACCAGCTTCCAAAGAAAACACATAAATCACAGGGTATTTTCGGCTGCCAGAGCGTCGCTTTTGCACTCCGTGTACTCAGAAAGCCCATTTGAAGGCACAAGCCCAGGGCACTGGCCGTACTGGGCTGCTGCTGGGACCAGTTTGCCAGGGTTGGGGGGTGAATAAAGCCCGGCCCCAAGGGCCAGATGGAGTTTGCGTCACCACCACACTGTACAAAGTTTTGGTTTTTTTTTTTTTTTTTTCCTGTTGTTTTCAGCCTGCCCCGTTTCAAAACATCACAATATCCTCGCCCCCAGTGAAAAGATGGGTCTAAGTGGTAACACCTGGAACCACTAACTCTGCTCTGCACAGCCAGGGGAAGAGTCAACCACCCGGCCCCTTAAAACAGAATTACAGACTGCTGGGCTAAATTTCTTGTTCCCCTGCCAGCTGGGTCCCTCCCAGAACCCTCCCAGAGGCCTTTAAAGTACATTTCTTAGCAGAATTTTTAGCACGTTTCAACGAGCGGAGCTCGAAGCATTGATGGGCATTTGCTTTTCTCTGGTGAGAACACACAAGAGCTGGTTTTCCAGGTTCACAGATGAGATCTTGAGCGTGAGCTGCTCGTGAGAATGTTTTCCTTTGCTTTAAACCGCAATTCCTGCCAAGGAAGGGCCAGATGGAAACCTCTTTACTGGGTGCATCTGCTCTGGACACAGCGGGGTCATGCTTTACCACCAAAGCTTTGCTGCTGTGGGTTTTCACAAACGCTTTCTGCTTCTGCAGCGAAGAGTCTCCAGGGCTGGGGGTGAGGTTACTCATTGCAAATACTCCGAGGGACGGGATGTGAGCAGCAAAATAAGCACATAATAAGGAGAGTTTTAACATCCTGAATTCAGTTTGCAGCAGTTGCATCTTGAGTCAGCGAAGAGATCGGGTGTGCCGAGCGAGAGCTTGTAGCGTCTTTCCAAGCCCCGTGGATCTCAAACGCAAAACCCTGGACGCTTTTCCTACAGAGTCACCTGAGCGATGCAAACGAGCTGGGAAAAAGCGCTGGAGTGGAGCAGGAGGGGTCGGGAGGGAAAGGCCGAAAGCGAAAAAAAAATAAAAATCTCTCTAGACTGAATGGTGCCATCAATGAATCAAGGCAACCCTGCCCCGACAAACCCAGCGCCCAGACGGGCGGTTGCTAAAGAAAGTTCAATATTGCAACAGAGATGAAGTAAGGCATTGACTCGACAGCCACGGGCAATATGTCCAGACACCGGCTCCCGGCCTCCAGCGGGGAGAGCAGAGCGGTCTCCACCAACCTGACCCCGAGAGTCCTTCGCTGACCTTGAATCCCAACAGACAGGGTCCCAGTTTGAGTTAATATCTCACAGCTGGGAGCCAGGAGGAAAGCCATTCAGGGTGGAATTAAGTAATACGGGGGTTTGATGGGGCTTTGAGCAACCTGCTCCAGTGGGGGGGTCCCTGCCCAGGGCAGGGGGGTTGGAACTAGATGATCTTTAAGGTCCCTTCCAACTCTAACCATTCTAGGATTCTATGAATATCTACAACAGCATCATCACCTGGACCCTGAGCACAAGGGAAGGGGCACATCCTCGTGGCACACGTGGAGGGAGGACACACCGAGTCCGGCCTCGCTGCGCTGCGTGAGTAAAGCAGGACATCACCACCCAGCTTTGGGCTGGGCACCTCTGGGCACGCGCTGCACTAAATACATACCTTTTTAGCCAACACAATCCCCAAATCCTCTGACCCCACCCAGCAATTAGCACCCCATTGCTAACCCAGCCTCAGAAACCCTAAGTGGGTTTTTTTTTCATGAGGCAGGAACCTTCTCTCCACCAGGGAAATTCAGACCCGTGCTTCCACCCCCGTACGGCTGAAAAATCACACCCTACAGCTCGGTGTTAATGCAAAAAGTCCAACTCTTAACTATGTGCTTCGGAATTAATTACCAGCTGGAGGTACCCTGAAGCTGGCCGGGCTGGTGGGACACTCGAGGACGATCATCCACTGCCAGCTACTGGCTGCAGAAAGGACTCATTCCCATTTTGGGGCCAGTTCCTCTGTATTTCATCAGAAAAGCGAGTGACCTTTTGCAGCAGAGGCATCACATGAGCACAAAAACTCCTGCTTTCTTCATACACCCAGAAAACACGCTGACAGGAGATCGGTCCTGTGACTTTCCCCAGTCATCTTGTTTTCTTTGCTGAGGCAGCTACAGAGGGCAAAAATGATGCTGAATAGGTCAGCAGGGCTGGGGGGGGGGGACCGTCTCCCTCCCTCAGCCAGCTGCGGGCGAGCAAAACCCGAGAGTTTTGCCTCCCAACTGGAGGAGGACGGTGTTTCATCAGCCCGATGACACCGTTTGATCAGCCCCCGATGACAACTTCTGCACTTGTTTCAACCACCGAAGTCATTACCCTCAAAGAAAAGGCCAGCATCTCCCACGTGACTGCAGCGGCCGGGCGGCTGTTTTCATGCAAACCCGGCTCTTTTTGGGAACGCCGGATGACGGCACCATCATGTGAGGCTTCGCAACGAGGAGCAACTCCTCCGTCGGGGGCTGGAATCCGCCGGGGCAGAGCGGGGAGAGGAAGCAGAAGGTCGTTTTCTTTTGTCTCTCTTACAGGAAGAGAAGTCACGTTGGGCTGGCAGCGGTTCAGCTCTGAGCTCAGGGCTGGGAACCGCCGGGGCTGGAAATCAGGCAGAGAGGCTAAAAAAAGGAATTTACCCACTGTGTGAAAGGGCTGCGCCAGAAAACACGTGAGGGATCTGCCTTCAGGTGACGGGCAGCCTTTGGCTCGGGGGCTGTTTTCATTGGGACGCCGCTTATATTTAGAAAATCATCCACTGCAGGTCAGGGAAGAGAGAGATGTAAAACGTTCGGGGCATTAAAGCAACGTTTGTTGTGCAGGTGCCGTCCTTCTCCGCTTCCCCCGTACGTACCCGAGCATCGCCGAGCCCATCACCTGCCCCTCCAGCTCCCGGGGGGGGCTGCGACATCAACCCTCTGCCAAAATCCTGGCAGTCGCCCAGTGGCACTTCTTGCCCCCCGGTTTTTATTCAGACAACTGCGGTTCTGCACTTGCTTCAGCCCCCCCCTCCCTCCCCGTTCCCGTATGAACTCACTTGCAAGATGAAAAAAAATCACTAATGAGCCCGGCTGCTAATTTGAAACCGAAAGAAAGCAAAGGGCGAAAGCTTTTCTTCTGCAAAAAGGGAACACAAAGAGGGACGGAGAAGGGTCGGTGCCGGCAGCATCCGCCCGGCCGCAGAGCTGGGAGATACAGTACAGCGTCACGGACCACGGGGACCGAAACCGCTCCTTATCACAGAAATACACTTCTTTCCTTCCAGTTGTGTGGCTAAACAGGAAAACGTAGGACACTAAGAGCATTTTTAATAACTTGTCAACATGGGGCTTTCACCCAGGTGCTCTGCTTCTGATCACACCGTGAACAGACTCGGAGGCAAAGCCTGTCATTGAATAAAGCATCTCTGCTCCAATAAAGGTCTGATTTAAGGACCGAAATCTGGTGCACCCTTGGCCAAAGCAGGACAAGTCTCCAGCCCCTCCTGGGACACAGGATCCTCTCCAGCTGCGTCTGCCGGACCCCGGGGACCCTGGAGCTGGTGCCTGACGGTGTCCCGGCCTCGAGCCAGTGGCCAGAGGGGGTCCATTGGCCTCGGGGCTCCCAGGGAGGGCACCAGGGACCACCCTGCCCACATCCACCCCCAGCTCCAGCCACGGAGTCCGCTCCCAGACTCACTGCAAAGAGCCCTCACGTCCCTTCCTAATCCCGAGCAAGAACCACTTTGTTCCCCTTTGCTTAATCCACATTCGAAAAGCACAGCTGGGGGGAAACAGACAGTCAAAATCTTGCAAACAGAGCAAAAACAGGTTAGAAATTACCTTCTCTAACCGTTAGGGGCTCCTTGCTTTTATTTCTTTTTAAACTGTTAGATAGTTTAGACGGTAAAGGGCTCTTAAAAATATTTCCATGTAAAGTTAGACCAGATGAGCCGAAATAGTCGGTGATTCCCACTCCCCTGATGCTAAAAACAAGCCGAGGGTCTCACACCAGCAGCGCAGCCTCTTCGCTTGGGGGGTGACGACTGACAGAGGGAGCAATTGAGGAAAAGGAGCAGCCGGCCCAGTCTTCCCATTTAAACCTAGAACAAAATGCCCCGTTGCAACTGGGTTTAGTCAAAACCCGCAGGAGGCACCTCTGTGCCAGAGCAGGAGGAGCTCCAGCCATGCTGGAGCTGTACTGGTGCCGTACTGGTTGGGCACCAGCCCGCGCCAGACAATTACACCTCACTCCCTTTACAGCAAGTTTACACAACAGGGACAGAAAAGCTTTTAAACCTGGTCCAAAAAACCATGTTCATCAAAAAGATGTTAAGAGAGGCACCGAACTCAGACCCTGCTCCGCCTGGCGAGCAAAGAGCCCAAATAAACATAATTATCCCAGGAAAAGAGGAAAAAAATTCAGCCGCCTTTATTTTTGGTGTGATCTTTCCGAGTTGAAATAAAGCCCAGGGCAGCTGCCTGGCCCTGAGCTCACATCCCCCCCTCCTGGACTCGAGCATCCCCCCGTCCTGAGCATCCCCCCATCCTGAGCATCCCCCGCTCCTGAGCATCACCCCCTCCGTCTTGCTGGAGCAGGACCAGTTCCCCCAGTTCAAAAAAAGATTAATTCAAACTGGTACGTGCTGAACCCCAAGCTCAGTCTGACCCCGGAGAGCAGAGACCCCTTAGGGGTCACAAGTCACCCAAACTGCTCTTGGTGGAGAAGTGTGTCAAGAAATAAAAGCTTAATCTAATATCGCTTATTGATTTTTCCAAGAAAAAAACGGCCTTGAACGGCCGCAAATCGTACACACCGTTTTCCACTGCTCCTGGAAAATTCCCGGGGAAAAAAAGAGAAGGAAGAATAAACATAAATATTCAACCCAAAGCGATGGAAAAAGTCCTGATTAACACCCACAGCCTCTTCACAATGGTGAAACCGAGAAATCCCACAGGCTGTGACACCGGGCAGGGTGAGGGTCACACACGGGGTGATCTCCGTGGGCAGGGGCCGCGTTGCCCACTCAGGGTACCCCACAAGCAACTGGTGGCACTGGGAATGGCTGGGGAAACTGGGGACCCCCCTACGAGCCCCAGGTTCCCCCAAACCTGGTCAGACCAGAGGTGACAGAGGTGACGGTGGACACCAATGGCAGTGGTGACATCAGCCAGGAGGGGAAGGTGTTTGTGGGGCAAGTGGAGCTGGGGGGGTTTGCCATGGCCAGAATTCCCAGGGGGGAGGCCGTCGCTGCAGAAATCCCTTCTCTTGGTTAATAAAAAGCACATAAAAGGGAGAGGGAATGAATCGAGTTTATTCTGCCACAACAGCGAGTACAATCCCTAACGCGCTCCGCAGCCTCGGGTGCAGGTCGGAGGCTCGGGATGGGATTGTGCCACGATTTTTAAGGTAAAAAAAGGCATCACAGGAACATCTGCTCGTCAGCAGCCGGCCCTCCCCGCACGGCACACTCACTGACGGCAATATGGGTTATATCACGCTCCTATCTTTTAAAAGGACCTGTTTATAAGCTTCGTCTCTAAATACCCAAACCAGAGCTGAAAGCCAGAGGAAAAGTGGAAACCCGTAACCTCCGCAGGGGCCGCTCATCCCAAAGTGGAACAAATGACGGGCAGCGACACAGGAACCAGCGTGATGCTCTGGCTGCCCCATTCACCGCCTTCAGCGGGAGGGGACGGGCAACAGGAAACTCCCGGCCCACGATAAGCTCATTTACAGAGGGATTAGTGGAATTTTACCAGTTTTCTCGGTCGGTGACACCGATCCCGGAGCCACCACGCTGGCTTTGCTTGTCGAACATCGGTGGTGGCACGAGGGAGCTGCAGACGCCAGGATTTACCCGCCGTGGGGTTCGTGGCTCGGCTTTGAACCAGCAGCTACAGAAACCCTCCCAGCGCCCTGCTGCACCTCCACACCAAAACATTAAGAGTTTGTGCTAAGACTAACTTATAAGAAAAAAATCAGAGCACAGCCGATACCCCTCTGGCCTCCCCCGCTGAAAGGGGCGGTGAATTTTGATGTCTTAAGCACAACATTCAAACTCTCACAGAAAGATTCTATTGATCTTCATGTCTGCAAACTCCCTTTTACCTTTAAGAGGCCCCAGAAGCCCAGCCCTGCCCAGCCGTGTGCCCTTAAATCCCTACTTGCACTCCTGCAAATTAATGCTAATTGCATTTGACAGAAAACGGATGGCATTTCTGTTCTGCAGAAGGAGATGTGCCACCGACAGTCACTGCGTCACCGAAACGCTGCCTTTCCATGACCCAACCTGGGTAAGGAGGACAGAGAGACTCACCCGAGGTGTGCACAAAGCCCGGTCGTTAATCCCTGGCTAATTAACATCTTCTTTCAGTAGCTGAAGTTACGAGAAGCAGGCGTTTAGAAGTTCCAGATGACATTTGCACGCCATTAGTGCCGCACACCCTCAGCTTCCACAGCCCATGACTTCCCCTCCAACAGTATCTAGTCCAGTATTTCTTGCTCAGGGACTATATGTTGATTTTGAAAATACATCCTAGTTCATTTTATTGTATTTTCCACCTTGAACCCCGCTCTATAAGGTTAGCAAAAATACTCTCAAGCTGCTTAAAAACTTCTGGGCTTAAACCCTGAGGTCAAAACTCAGAACCAGACATGGAACAAGATGGGGATAAGATGTTGTGCAACACAAAGCAAAGCACAAACCCAGCCACCTAAATACAAGCCTCATTTCTTCAAAATCAAAGCGCCAGCCCCGTTTGCAGCTCTGGGGGCAGGCGGGGTGGGGGCACCACCACAAGCCCCTGTCTCCAGAGGACTATTGTCCGGCTTCTGAAAGAAAGGGGTGAAATAAAACAAAAATATTTGTAAAAAACGCAATGGGACTTTTTTTTTTTATTTTTTTTTTTTTTCCACCACCACCACCACCACCACTGGAGAATGTTTGTCAGGCAGTCGGCCAGCACCGCTTCAAAGAGGGGGAAAAAAAAAAAGCATGTGGTTTTTGCACAAGCTTTGTACTTGAATATTAAACATACACACACAAAAAGCCGGGCTGAGGGAGGGAGCCGGGCAACCGGGGCTTTGATGCAGGAGAAAGTACGTCAATGGGCTGCATCACCGCAGCGGGGCCGGGGAACCCTCCTACAGCATCTCCTGCCCCCACAGCTTGGTGAGGAAGAGGGGGGGGGGAGCAAAAAAACCCAACCCCCCCCAGATATGGCTTTTCCCTCCCACAAAAGGCCAAGGCTGAGTCAGGTGTGGGGGTAACGCGGAGCCCTCCCACGCTGGGACCTCCCTGCGAGAGCCTGGACCGGGGACGCCAAGAGCCTCATCCCGCCTCTCGCAAAGATGCTCGGGAGAAGGTGGTCCCGGCACGGCCATTCCCCCCCACCCCCGACCTGCCACCCACCCCCTGGCTCAGGCATCGTTAAAAAAATGAGTCGGAGGAAGCCAAGCAAAGCCCATTTAGGGCAGCCTAATGCTGTCCGTGCTGCAACACACCGGGCTTTCACACAATTTGGTTTTAATACAGGACCATTAAGTACACGTTACGGGCTTGTTCTGGCTCCTGCCTGTCTGCAGAGCTCCACTTCGGCGCATGAAAAAGGACAGGTCTTAACTGAGCAAGATGTGCCGTTTCCAGCAGCGCTGGTTTGCCCCGAAAGCGCCTTCTCGACTCCCCGAATTCCAAAGAGTTAAAAACCCAGACTTCAGCCTCATTTCCCACTGGTTAAACCTGGCAGAGGCTGGCACTGACCGACCCAGCCCTAAACCTTACGGCACCAGGGCTCTTCCCAGCCCGTTTCTGTGCTTTTTTGAGCAGGTTCTGAGGCCCCTACGACACGTCCCCGTGGGCAGAGGAGGGACACGGAGGGCAGAGGGGGACACCGAGGTTTCCCAAGCCACACACTGTCCCCTAACGCCACCGGCACCTTGCGCAGGGGGATCCCAGCGCCACCCCACAGATCCCACTAAAACCCTGATGCTACCGCCCAAAAGGTTTGATTTACACCCGGCTCATCCCAAAAAAGCCAAGAGGAACCCCCAGTTCCTGTTCCATCACAGGCAGCACCGCACGTTCCCGAAGGTTTTAATGGCAAAAAGTGGGAATTCTGAAACGGGGAGCGTGGGCTGCCCCGCCGGTGGCAGGCAGAGGTTACTCTTAGCAGCTTGCTGAATAATAGGGTTTATTTAAAAAAGGGAAAGTCTTCACGCTGTACCAGAACCTCGAACGACTGCTGCTATTTGCCCAAAGTTTCTCACTGACACGACGATGAATTACCCCGGGCTGCACCGACCTGGAGTCTCCTGAGCTAAAAATAAAAGGGAAGAAAAGCAGGATTTAGTATCTTGTGAAAAATGCCTATTTGGGCTTGCCGGGGCGGCCCCATCGCTGCTTCGGTATCAATTCCTGCCATTGCTATAAAAAGCCCGGTAGCAGAGCGAGTATCGTCCTTGGCATCGTACGTCTCCTCCTCCTCCTCCTCCTCCTCCGGCGGGTGGCCGGGATCCAGCTCCGTACGAAGCCGGGGAATCGCGCTGCCGCCTCCTCCGGCCCCGAGGAACCCAGACCACGCGTACGAGCTCCCCTTCCCGCCGCACGCGGGGAGGATGTGTGAGGTTTTGGGGTGAAAAGGGGCAAGAAAAATCCCCCTCCCCATCTGCCTGCAGCAGCGGACGGGTCGACCGAGGAGCATCTCTCATGGGATTTTTGCCTGGAAATCCACAAGGTACTTTAAAAGACTCCCCCTAAGAGATGAAATGGTTCTAAAGAGGATCATTCCAGCTGCTCTAGGATATTCCTTCTGGGAATTTAATGTTCTGGGAAGTGCCGAAGGGAGACGCTGCACCAGGGACCGGCGGGATGCTCGGAGCACCCTCAGCTCCCACCGCAGTCGCTCCAGAAAGCCAGAACCTGCTTTGCCACTTCAAACCCCAGATTTTCATCCCAAAGTTGCCAAACAATTAGGAATAAAGTCCAAAACGGAAGGAGAAAGTTCACTTTACCCCAGCATCAACTCATTTGGTCAGAACTGGGCTCACCCTGACACAGCTTTTACCAGACAAGCGCAGAACTGTTTGCGAGGGCGCAGCTTTTGGGTGAGATTTCAGAATTACATGGTCCGGGCAGAGCTGGAGGTCACCGCACGAGCTCCTGGTGCCGGCCAAGGCAGGAGGATGCTCTAGCAACGGTGTGGGGAAAAAAAGGAGGAGCTGCCGCCCCATTTAGCACCTGAACCACAACCTGCGAGTCCCCGAGGGGGTAATCGATGGAGGAGAAATCTGCTCCGGAGCCAGTATTTCCTACGAAGGAGGAAATGATGGGGAAGAAAAGGTAAAAGCGACTGCAGAGTATGACAAAGGGAAATGAAAGGCGGTGGATTAGTCACCGAGGGCTAATAATGCCCCTGAATCCAGCGCGTGCATCCCCCTCCTCCCAGGGCTCGGGGATGCTCCACACATTCCACCCGGAGCGGCTCGACGTTAAGCGTGAAATGAGGCAGATCCCGCTCCAGCAGAGAGAAGATCATCCCTCTGAGGGCACGGAGATCCCGCAGAGCGGGGCTGGAAATGCCAGGGGAAACGCCAGGGTGACTAGAAAGCGAATTCAAAGCCACCACAGAAGACGGTGACAGGGTTTCAGCGAGCTCCTCAGCAGGCTGTCGATCGGGGGAAACGGTGAGAGTCGTGCAAAGGGAAAGATGGGCTTGTTTTTACTTATTAAGGTGGAAGGAAATGCTTCCAGAAATAGGAACTAGAGGAATTGGTGCTGATGACATTCACTCTGACCTCATTTGTCCTCAGGAGATGTAAACACCGAGTTTCACTCTCAGGCTGATGGACAAAACAAGCCCTGAAAATCCCTCCGAGCTGTCGGGGAAGGAAAAGTGACTGCGTGGTTTTGGGTTCTTTTTCAGCTAGAACAGAAAGAGGAAAAACGACCGAGTTCCTGAAAAAAAATGAACGTTCACCTAGAACAGTGTGGTTGTAAACCCCGGGTGACAGCCTGTTTGCCCATCGCCCCTTCACCTCAAGGTCCCGGGTGCAGGAACTGCCTGTTCAGCGGGTCAGGGAGCACGGGCGAGAGCAGCTTCTCGGTGGCTTTCTCCTGCTCCTCAGCCACCGTGTCCCACACACACGGCTCCTGGCTCGCTTCCCAGCAAGCCAAAAAAGGAAAAAGAAACCCAACAAGCAGTTTGGAGCAGGCTGGAGGCAGGAGAAGTTACCTGTCCTGAAGACCACTGGGGGTTAAAGCAGCACTTATGGCTCAAGCACCCTCTATTAGCAAAATTTTTAAAAAACCATGGGGTGTTCTAGCAGTAAAATCCACAATTATCACTAATTTGATGCCCAGAGCTGGTGTTTTTACCAGCCGTGGCTTAGACCTGAGAATTTAACTTGTCTGACAGCAGCAGAGCTGCTGGTGGCAAACGGTCCTCTGCTTGCTCTGGGTTCATTTACAGATTTTTTAAAAAAGGGACTAATTCCGCACATTCCCGCAGCCAGAGGTAGGTACGGACCAGCACGGCCGCGGGACGCCCGGGCACAGGAGAACAAAGGCAGTAACTGCAGGAGGACAGGGAGGAGAAAGCAGAGAAGACTCATTAAAGCACTGGGAGACTCGTGACACATCTCACCCTGCCGCCCACGCTGGAGGCAAACAAAATAAAACAAGCTATTAATGAAAAAGAACAGCTGATGCTACAGTGACCTGAACACAACTTGCAGGGGACAGAGGAGCCGAGCGCTCGAGGTGCCACCAGCTGGTGGCCACGGCACCTCCGGCTCCTCCACCAGTTCCATCTCCCAAGATTTCACTGGGCAGACTGGGCTCTAAATTCAATTTGTGCTGCAGAAACCCCCCCAGCCAAACCTCGGGAGCACACACAGAGCCCCCTCTCCGTGTGAGGAGCCTCGTCAAACTCGTAATGAGTTTTCCAGGGGCTGTCTGAGGCAGAAGAAAACAGAGAAGCCGATCAGGGCTCCACAAACTGACATCTCAAAGGGGCTGAGAGCAGCCACGGTGGAGCAAGAGATCCCCCACCGCTCCTACAGTGTTAATTGTTGTTAATATTATATGACTCGTCAGCCTGTTGCTGGCACTCAGGATGGCAGAGGGGGTTCCCAGCTCTGCAGGAATCCTGGAAGTCTCCCATCCCCACCCCCCCCCCTTCAAGTTGCCTGTTTCATCAACACGAGCACTAATTGCTCCTCAAAGTGGGAAGCATCATCTCAAAAGCTGCTCTGAACCGACGTTTCACACGTCTGATGGCAAAAATACCCCCGTCCCCAAAGAGCATCACCCAAGAGCGGCGTCCCACCCCCAGGATCCCCAGGTGGGATCCTGCTGCCGATCTCAAACCGTTGGCAATTTTTTGACGGTGGCAACGAGAAGACCAAACGCCCACTCAAAATCCAGGAGCGACGGGGCTGAGCGCAGTGACGTTTGGCTCAGAAATAGCAGCGGGGGAACTGCAACAGGTTACGCAGCAGAGCTTTTAGCTCAAATTCTCCTGGAGTAAATAAACCCCGGTCAGTAGATTTACAGAAGGCGAGGAAAGGGATTGGAAGGCAACGTCATCACCCCCGAGCTAAAAGCAATAACCAGCTGAAGCTGCGTGCGAGCCTCTTGGCTCCTCAATAGCCCGGAGCTCCAGATAGAGCCTCTGAGATAATTAGGAGAAGCTCCTCTTGGCTGCAGGAGCCAGGCAGAGCTGGCTGGGCTTCCCACCAGGGCCCTGGCTCACCAGCAACAACGGTGGCCCCTAAAAGCCATCGGTGGCACCTAAAAGCCATCGGAGCATCCTGCCGAGCCATCCCCACCACCCGGGGGAAGCCCGAGAAGACAGAACCGCTGCCTGCAGTTGCTGGGGCCGAACATTTGTGGCATTAAAAGCAATGAAAGGCCCTGCAGTGTGCTCTCCTTCCAACAGGCTCCTCTCCAAATTAAGGCACGGCGTTTGGAGGCACCGTCAGATTGTGGCAGAGCCAGTTCTGCACAAACAGAATGCAAAAATGACAGTTCCTTGAAGATATCTGGGAAGTGCCGGGGGAGCAGAGAGAGAGGCTGCTTTAATGGCTTTAACCCTCTGCTGCGGCATCTCTGGAGCAGACGTTCCTCTCGAAGGGTTGAGGGTTCAAACCTCACAGTAGCTGCCCCAAGCTATTTGTAAGTTTATTGTAAACAAGTCCTGCTTCTCAGGCCTCGGCTTCCAGCAAGATAAACACTGCAGCAATTAAGGTACAACTTCTGTGCCAAAACAAGATAAACTCACTTTCTGCTGAAGTTCTGCAGAACTCTCCCCAAGGGCTGGGGGAGCAGCTGGGGGGGGGCTGCAGGGTGTGACAGCCCTGGCCTCCAGCCATGGGACCCAGGGGGGTCTCTCCCAGGAATTGGGGGCTCAAACCTCGAGCACACGCGGGGACGGTCACAGAACGGCAGTCACTCTCCATCTCTCCGTCCCGTGATACCCCAAGGACACGTTGCTGGTGTCTCCTCTGGTGAGGGCTGGGGAGAAAAGCCTGGGAGCAGCAGGGCCGCCGTAAAAATAACTGAAATGAAACCTTTCCATGTGGGAAAAGGCACTTACCTGCTGGATTCACTTCCAGCTGGCACCCAGGCTGCTGGGGGAGCCACTCGGCTTTTGCAGAGATGTTTTCCCCGCAAACTCCTGGGATGTTTGGAGGACACTGGTGGTTCACATCCAGCTCCATCCACCCAGCTCAGGACTCAGCTGCTGAGCTGTGACCCATCTCCCTCCTCGTCCAGACCTTCCAGGACCAGCAGGAACCAGAATTCCAAAATTTATGCAACTACTTCATCCCTGAACCCAAAATGAGTAACAGCTCCAGGCACCTCAGACCATTAGTCCCAAGTTCTGGATGGGTTAAGACAAGAGGGAACCTTGAGTAATTTAAGGTCTTCCCAAAGTGTCCTGCTGTGTTAACAATTAAAATACTGCAGGAAAAAAAAATAAAACAAAACACTGTCAACAGCAAGGGGAAGAGATTTGTGATTGTTTCATATGCCCTGAACCCCTCCTGGCCTTGACTCCTTGGGCCAGACCCTGCCTTCAGCAGGTTAACGAGCTGGAGAGCTGATCAAAGGACAGATGTTTATTCCCTCTTTAATTTCTCCTCAAGTCACAAATACTTATCTACAGAAGTCACAGCACTAATCCCAGCTCCTTCCCAGCTTTTAAGTCTAGTGATCAAAGTTGCACTATTTCTTGAAGACAGTATTTCAGTTTCAGTTAGTGGTCTCCCTTAAAGAATAATTAAAAAAAGTACTTTTCATAGGGGAAATTAAGAGAAAACGGGTACGTTCTAGCGAAAATGAAAAGAAACATCAAAGTGAAAGCAGGCAGCTTAATTTCACACCATCTAGTCCTAAAAAGGATGACTGTGGGCAATCCCCTTTCAACAAATGCCAGAATTAGGATTTCTCTTTCCCAGAAAGGCATCTGGGGGGAACAACCTCCATCATCCTCCTCTTCCTCCTCCTCCCTCCCCCCCGGATACCCCCGGCTTTGCAGAGGAACAGGGGTTTGGGGGGAGACTCCTCCACCAGCCCCTTCCGAAACCAACTCAGAGCAAACACCAGCCCTCGGTGGCCCAAGGGAAGGGACAGTTGGGACAATTCAGGCCATCAGAAGGTCTCAGAAGATGGCCCTGGAAAAGGACTCTGTTCTGCTGTCCCTGCTGCTGGGGACATGCAGCTTTCCAGGTCCATCACCGGAGCCGACTTGCTAAATTGCATTTCACTGTAAATTGTGCAAACCCTACAGACAGGACAAGTGCATGGCTGAGATTTCACCCGAGAAAGGAGGTGAAAACGTGGCGGGGGGGGGGGGTGGTGGTGGTGTAAACATTTCCTGGCTATTATTAGGCGAAGGAAAGAGTGTGACCGAACTCCTTGACCAGTTTGGTGCCAGGGGACACGCGGTGCCTTTGCGAGGCAGCTGCAGGGGGATGACAGGCCACTGCTGTCACAGAGCTGAGTCAGAGGAGCATGTGCAGGGTGTTTTCAACAACAAACCGCCCCCGGGGGCTGCGGGTGCCCTGAGACCTTTTCGGCATCGAGCCCAAGGGGTTAGAGGGGGGTTAGGGTGCTCCTCGAGGAACCCAGGATCTGCAGCATCTTCCAGCCCGAGTGTCAGCGGCGCCCGTTTCCCCTCCTCTGCTTCCAAGGAAGTATAAATTCGATTTCTCCAGAAGCAAAAGGCCAGATTTCCCCGCACGAGGGCAGTAATTAGGGCGTAATTATTAGAAATGCCTTCCCAGATGACCGCTCTCTCCTTCCCCCTCCCGGCGCGGGCTCATCCTGGGGAGTTGTTTGTCTCCACTCTCCATTTGTCATCCTCACTCAAAGAGCACATGAGTCAGAGCCTGCACCACAGATGCTGCCGATAAAAGCACACTCCGTTTGGGAATATTAGCAACCCTGCAGAACAAAGCCAGCTACAAAAAAAAAAAAAAATAAATAAACCCCCATCCACTGCCTCCCAGTAAGCGCCTGGTAAATGTCACTGGCTTTACACTGGGTATAAACATCAGTCCTTGCATGGTCCAGGTTAACTCCTCGGCTCCTGCGGGGTGGGAAGCCCCCACGCCTTATAGAAGGGCAACAACCCCGGTGCTTCTCCAGCCTGGACCCACCAGCACCTGTCCCAGGGGTGCTCACTGTAATCCTGCCCCAACAAATACCACAAAGAGGAAAAAGGAGAGATAGAACTTATTTTTTGCACGACAATATTGCACAGGCTGGATTTTCTAATTTTCCAGAGCAGCAGCAATTAATATTCCCAGGCAGAGCAGAGAGCTCCAGCCCAGGCCAGCTGGAAGCTCAACCCCAGAGACCAGAAGCTTTGCTTTGGAAAAGGGATTGGAGGAACTTAAATAAAACGGTAGCGACCGTAGGTGCTCTCACCACTGCTTTGGAATCGGTTTTCCATAACAGAGTGAAACCAGATAAAAGGAAACACTTCAGTGCACGTAAATAATCCCACTAAATAAAACTATCCACGGTTAAGGAGCCGTCGGCTTGGGTGCTGAGAAACCTTCGGCGCGGTCGCCGTCTCACCGCAGCTCTCGGTGGATCTTAATGCTCTTTTCAGGCACATCTGGAGAACTATCCTATTATCTATATCAAAAAAAAACAAAAAACAAAACAAACACAACAAACCAACAACAACAAAACGCTCCAGAAAAACCACAGTGACCCAGTTCAAAGTGTACAACCTGTCTGTTTGGGATGGAGCGGCGCAGACTGTCCTGACCGGAGGCAGAACCTGCTCCTTCTGCATCAGCCTGTTCTTGCTCCTGCCCAGTTGTTCCTCCTCACAAACTGGTTCTGCAGAATCCTGCCCTTAGAACACCACTGCGCACACAAACGCCACGGATTAAGGATCAAGAGCTCCTCTGCTCACACGAAGGTGGTTTTTTTTTAAATCACCCAGAATTCAGATTAATTCACACGTAGTGTGTTTTGATGCCATGAATTTAAATGAAGGAGGAGTTTCCAACACAAATGGTGAACCTCAGCCCATGCTCCTCGGAGTGCCCCGGCTGCAGCAGCCTCAAGACCCCTGTGATCCAGCCTGGAGAGGAAGGAAAATGTGCAGGAGCCCGGGCAGCCCAGCTGGGCCACAGCTACGGGGTTCATGATTTCTAAAGCTCCAGGACTTAAAAAATGATTTGAGGCTCTTCCCTTTATCGCCAGTATCTCATCTGTCCCTTCCAGCACAGGAAACCAGTTGTGGAGAACTCACTGTGCGCCAACAGCTGGAATATGAACCTGGAATATTAAGAGTAATATTAATTAATAATTAACACCACTGTTGGGGGGGTGTCCAAGAGTGCCAGAAAGGCCAAGGCAACCAAAAAACTGCTGATAAACCCCAGAAGCAGCACGGCCACGAAGAGCAATGAGTTGTAGATCTTCCTCTACCCACCTGCACCCCCGGGCACCGCCTTCCCCCCCCCGTCTACTCGCCGCAAACCTCACGCCTCTGGCGTGCAGTCTCCTCCCGTCAGCATCTAAACAAAATATTTCTCTTATTGATACGGAAAGGGCATGAAATCAACTGGCACTTTCTAAATCTCCCGCAGCTAGAGGTCGGGGGAGGCGGCCGGGGGCATCGCTGGGTGTGAGGCACACGGTGTGTGCTGTGTAAAGATGAGAAAATACAGTCTGGTGGGGGGGGGAACGTCAGGTACCTCCGGCTGAACCGTCCCTGCCATGGCCAGACGCCCTCTGCACCCACAGCAGCCTTGGGTTCCCCGCAGCCCCCACAGCAGCCTCCGAAACACAACCACTGCTCTGGCAAAAGGTATTAAAAGCTTATCTTTTAGACGTAACATGATTAATTGTTCTTAAGATTTAGGTGTGCTGGAAAGGGAATGATGGACAAAATAGACATAAGGTCGACCTTAAGTGATTTAAGCCTTAGACGTACAGAAGAGGATGAAAACACTTTCCTTTAGAGATTAAGCTCTGGAAAAGGTTGTTGTGTTTCAGGAAGTGCCAAGTGTTTGAGGAGAAACTGCACCCGGTTCCCCGGCCGGGTGTTCTGGGATCGTTAGGTGCTGGTCCGATTGGTCCAGGAGGGGTTCGGAATGATTCCGAGGCTATGATTAAGACACAACCGAGGTCAGTGTCTTCTGCCCTGCCCGAAGCACCCGGAGCTCGCTCCCGCTGCTCCCGACGGAGGCGTTTGCAAGACATCGCAGATCCATGCGCTTTCTGGGATGCCTGGAAACCAGCGTTTCTGGGAAGAACTTGTTTGGTGTGAGGGTGGTGAGAGCCTGGCCCAGGTTGGCCAGAGAAGCTGTGGCTGCCCCATCCCTGGAGGGGTTCAAGGGCAGGTTGGAGGGGGCTTGGAGCAACCTGGTGTGGTGGGAGGTGTCCCTGCCCAGGGCAGGGGGTGGCACTGGGGGGGCTTTAAGGTCCCTTCCCACCCAAACCAGTCCGTGATTCTATGACTAAGGCTCTATGGCTTTTACTTGGGGAAAACCAGCCCTACCTGGGATCAGCATCAGCCATGAGCCACATTCAATAGCAGCCAAAAAAAAAGTCAAATAGCTTTTTTTTCCCCAAAGGCGAGTGAGTTTGATGGAGCCCAGTGCAGTGACAGCTTCCTCCAACATGGAAGGTTCATACAAGGCAGGTCTGCACCCAGAACACGTTCATCACCTCCCCAGGTCCATCACGGCCCCTGCGAGGGGAGATGCACCAAAGGTGGCCATGAACTTGAGCAGAACCAACTCACCACGTGGCTGGTCTGCAACCGGTCTGCAACTGGGTCTCGCTGGGACAGGACGTGACCTGCTGGGCTCAGTGCCCGTGAGGAGGACGCAGCCTGCGCCTGCCCGTCTGCACCCTGCATTGACGAATGCAAACAACTCTTAATTAAAAGCACCGGAGTTAAGCCTCCATCACGTTTTAGAAGAGGCAGACCCAGGAATGTCGCTCGCTTGAGTCACGCAGCAGGTTGCACAGCATCGCGCCGCCAGAAGTGACCTCCCCCCACCAAGTTCTCCTCATTTTCCTTTCCAAATAACTAATAATTAGGATCAATGGATCAGCTGCTTCGGGCTTGTGGGGCTTGCTGGACCCTCGGCTCAAGCCAAGGTGGAAGACAGGAGCCTCGTGGTTGCTCTCCCTCACCCGGAGCTGGGGGTTTCTCCCGTGCCCGCGCTCACGGGACACCTTCTTGCACAACAGCTTCGGGGCCGGAGAATTCGAGTTGCGCTGGATGTTTGTGGATCCCACCGCCTCCTCGGGAACGCACAGACCAACTCACAGCAAATGCAGTTAGAGAACAAGCCTCTAAATGGGGCACTCGCCAAAGCAGGCGGAGCTACGAGCCTGCAGAGACGTCAGGAGTGGGCTCTCGATGGCAAAATCGTTATAAATTTATCTTAATAACACATCCAGCCCAACAACTTCTTTTACGAAGAGGAAGGGCCCCGGCTCTGCTGAACTCCCAGCGACACACCGATGCCTGTGTGTATTCTGGCAGCAAAATCAATCTCTGTGAAGAGACTTAAAGATATTCCCTGGCGGTGGAAAAGGGAGCTCCCCATCTAATTTCTGACCTTGTTAACAACGTGGGAAACTCATTACAAGAAACAAACAACCGAGGTGTTGCTGGTCACCTCCCACCGGGCCCGTCTTCAGATCCTTCCCAGCTGGGAACTCCTTTAACTCCTTTTCCTTTGGGAAGGTGAGGGGCCCGAGGGGTCGCCCCAGGGCACCCGTGGGTGCTGCCCCAGGCAGAGCTGGTCCCGCACCCTCCTTCCCACGGGTGGCAGCAGGATTTCTTGCCGTGTCCTGGGCTCACCCGGCCCCAGCGCAGGGGACAGGGGCAGGACAGAGCCTGCACACCCAGAAATGCAACTTCCAGACGCAGCGGCTCAGAGAGTAAACACAGAGCGGTTTGCACGGGCTCCTTAAATCATTATATTCCTGGTTCCTGTGAAATGACCTGCAGAGACCCGGATCACACAAGCCGGATCAGTACTGGCTTCTGAAAAGCTACTTAGAGAGTTCTTCAGACATAAAAAATGTACTTCTATCAGCTCCAGAAGAGGAAAAAGCTGCCTAAGATGCGACTAACTCCTCAGCTTTCCACCCGACACCATCCACACAAGCAGCCTGGGCACGAAAAAAAGTTTGAAGGCAAAACTCAAACAGCGATTTGTTGAATTAAGCTGTTGCTCACATCCCCCTTGAGTGTCAGAGCAGGACTGGAGCTCCCGGCTCCTGCCGCCTTCCCGTTTGCACCCAGAGCCAGCCAGCGGGAGCCCAGGGCTCCTCGGAGGGCAGCAGGAGCCACACACACGGCCACGGCAAAAAGCCCGTTTCTCAGGCCCTTTCTGGAACCCCATCAAAGCCAAGCGCCTGGGGATGGAGCCGCTGGTGCGGAGTTGAGAGGAGCCGAGGCGGCCAGCCCTGGCGCTGAACCCGGCTGCACCAACGGCTCCACTGCACAGGCTTTTATTATTTTTTTCCCCCCACACTCTGCTTGGAACCACGTAAATAGCACTTCTGTTTGTCATTAATCCTTTCAGGCTCACGCCTCCCCGCGTAACCGCTGTTGGGAACAGACCTGTGTGTCTTCAGATGCCCAGGGCTTCCCCGCTGGCCGCGGGGACCACGACTCGCGCAGCCCCGGATGCGGGAAGGGCCCGTGAGCACATCCCAGCTCTTCCCCATCCAAGAGTCAACCCTATCCCTACATTTTATTTCCCTTGGGGAGACTCCCAGCCTTGTTTTGGCCCAAAAGCAACGGAGCAGCTGTTCCCACTCTCCAGTTTAGTCCAGTTTATCCCAACTCATCCCGAGCTCTCGGCTCACCCACCGTCCTGCCGCCTTTCAGGGTCCCCGAGGGACCATCACTACCCTTTTTTCCCAAGGTCCAAGCTCTCCCAAACCAACCGGGCTCCTTAAACCAAACTAATTAGGCCCGTGAGCCCTATTTCCAGCCGTTCTTACCCAGCAATGCATTTCCCAGATGCGATGCTCAAACGGCAACTGGGCAGAAACCTGTTCTGGAGCAGGCAGCTGTGAAACCCCACACCTGACTGTGGGAAAGGAGAGGTCCCCAAAACCAGTGAAAACAAAAGAGGTGTCAGCTCATTTGAGGAAGGAATGGTAACATCCATACCAAGACAGACAGACCAAAGGAAGCAGCAGGTCTGAGAGTGATGGGAAGGCAAGGGATCCCACCAGCAAAACAAAATGCTACCCTGTGTATCCCCAGGCGATGCACACAGCTTCTCCTCCACTGCAATCGCATGTCAAGTGGTTCAGATCCATCTCAAGTGGTTCACATCATTTCCAGCCGTAACAGAGCAGATTTTTGGTGCTGATCACACTCTCCCACCCTGTACTCCTTCATGCTAACCACAGGAGATGAAGGAGACAGACCTTACCCTTGGACACTGAATCCCTGCAGCACTTCTCCCCTCTCCCTTTTTCCACGATTCAGCCAAACAGCAAGATATCCATGGACTGACGAGCCAGCTTTGAGACAGTGAGAAGAGTGGGGGCTATTAATGGGTATAATGTACTCAGTCCTCCCAGGGGGCACCCTCTCCATCCCTCTGATCTCTCAGAGGTCCACAACTGTCCCCCGCGAAGGGCTGCACACATCGGTTCAGGGTACCCCAAAACTCATGGCCCTATAAAGGCCCCCAGTTCCTGAGGCACGAACTTTCATAGAATGGTTAAGAGTTGGAAGGGACCCCGAGTTCGCCCCCCTGCCCTGGGCAGGGACACCTCCCACCAGCCCAGGTTGCTCCAAGCCCCCTCCAACCTGCCCTTGAACCCCTCCAGGGATGGGGCAGCCACAGCTTCTCGGGGCAACCCGGGCCAGGCTCTCACCACCCTCACAGCAAAGAAGTTTTGCCCCAGATCTCATCTCAATCTCCCCTCTTCCAGTGTCAAACCCTTCCCCCTTGTCCTAGGGCTCCCCTCCCTCATCCAGAGTCCCTCCCCAGCTTTCCTGGAGCTTCTTTAGGGACTGGAAGGGGCTCGAAGGTCTCCCCGGAGACACTGAAGGTGTCAAGAGGTACAAGGAAAAGAGAAAACTGGAAAAAAACCAACCCAGGTTACAAACAACCACAGCATCTCAAGGTACCTCTTTGGAGACTGCCGTCTGAACAAGGCCACTGGGGAGAGAGAATGGGGACGGTGCCCCAGATCTTTTTTTTTTTATATATATATATATTAAACTGGAATTATCTCAGTTATACTAAAAAAGTCACACACCCAGAGTGCCGCGATCTCAAACCCTCCCTTGCCTGGCCACACGCAGCTGATCGGGGCTGATGAGAAACGCAGTAGGACTTTTGCACATGCTGCAGAAATTGAATTCTTAGAAAAACGTTTCGAGCACACGGGAGGGAAGGAAACCTGGTTTGTGAGTTTGCGGGCAGAAGAGGTGAAGAGAAGGGAGATCAAAGAACGGTCACCACCGACAAATTACAGACCGCGGAGAAAAACATGATAACTCAGGTGTGAGCCCAGGGACGTGAGAGGGACCTTCTGAAAAATCAGGTGGCATTAAGTGGTGCTGGATGAGCATCTAAGAAAATGCTCTGGGCACCTTATTGAGCTTAAATTAGCAGTGGAGAACTCTAAGTCCTGCCCTGTTTCAAATGCAATTCAACTTTGAGCAGGGGCTGCTGCATTTAGAAGTGGGTTGTTTTTAAAAAAAAAAAAAAAAAATAGGAGCACTAGAGCCAGGGCACAACTTCAGGCTGAGTCTGAGCAGGAATCCCAGGAAGGCAGCAGAGCAGCCCGATTTTGTCCAGCCTTTTTCCAAGATCACAGCAAAGATGGCTTTAATTCCTGCCTTGGAGAAGAGTCACGGCCGGTTCTGCAGAGACACACGCCATAGTTTAAAAAAATAAGTGGGTTCTCTGAGTAAGTCACTCTCACCCTCTGTTTCGGTGCTACACGGCGAGCGATGAGCATGGAGAAGCTCGAGGGGAAACCACAGACCCCGCGGCTGCGGCCCCAGGTTCCTGCAGGAGCCGGGGAAAACAACCTCCCGCGAGGCCCCCGTAAAACCTGACAAAGCGCCGAGACACAGACAGAAAACAGCATTTGTCCCGGAGGAGACAGGATTCCTGTCCATGCTGATAAAGCTGTAAATGTGCTTGCACAAGGGGCCGGCAGCAAACCCAAAGAAATCCTTCGCACAAAGCAGAAGTTAACTATTATTCCTCTGGGGATCAGCTGCTGCCAGATCTCACGTGACACCCCAAAAAGTGCTGAGAGAATTCCAAAGCGTTAAAAAAAACCAAGCCAACAAACCACTCGATATTTGGTGAGATACCTTCATCCTTAGCGGGGAGGTAACCAAGGCAAAACCCTGCTGGAGGCACCCCGAAGGTTTGAGTTACAGCTTATCTCAAATGCCCGCAGAAGGCGTCTGCGGAGGGAGTCACCGTTTTCTGCTGAACACGGGGTTTTGCTGCCGAAGAGGAGCAATTTTCCCTCTAGGGCTGCAGCCACAACACAAAAGCCCCCAGCCCCACATCAGGGCATCTCCCCCCAGCCCAGGACAGGGACAGATGATTGAGCCCTGGAGGGTACGAGCCCAGAAACCTGAATTTCTGCTTTGTTTTTAAAGGGAACCGAGGCTTCTTGGGGACAGCCCCAAAATATTTATTCCTTGTGCCAAAGGGTGAGGAGCTTCGCTCGGTCTCAGATCTGAGCTTCTCAGAGCCGACCCCACCAGCTCCATCACGGCACCGCTGGGAGCCTGCTGGGATGAAGGCTTTTCAAACCATTTTTGTGCTGATCAGTCCAAGTGCAACAGCTCAGAAGAGAAGAAAGAGGTTTACTCTAGAGCTTGAAGAACCCTTGGGATGTTTAGCTGCTGCCCTGCAAAACCGAGCAGTTAATTTTTAGCCACTCTCCTTCAAGAGCAGAAGAGGAATTGAGAAGAGGAGGATGGTTTGCAGAGGCTCCAACCAGCGCTTTACGTGACTCATGCATTTGTGTTTTTTCCACGGCGAAAGCAGTGAGCAGGGGCAAATGCTGCTCCTTTTGTCTTGGGGGCTGGTGGCAGCGGGGTGAAAATTGGCAGGAGGTGCCCCTGAGGACCGGTGTGCGGATCGGTCCTCTCCCCGGCTCTGGTTTCAGCATCACAGGGGGAAAAAAAAAAAAAAAAATCCATATATTGGGGGTTTTTGAGGGAGCTGGGTGCTCTGCACGGGTCGCGGGGCGGTGGGTGTGACGCTGGCACCGATTTTATTGCAACGGGGAAAGGAAAAGGAGAGAAATTACTGGCAGCGCGGCCGCTCCTGTTGGCAGAGCTCCCCAGCCCCAGGAATGCTTTATAAGGAAATTTCTTGGATGAAAGCGCCCGTCCTCGTGTTACTGAGGGGTTTGTGTGTTCCGCTCCAGATGCTCCACCAAGTTATTCTTAGCAGGTAATTTTGTACAGAAGCAAAGCTGTCCCCGGGCCGGGGAGCATCTGCAGGAGCACCCAACCACGGATGAGATCTGCCGAGGAAAATACAGCATCCCCTCGGCCCCGAGGGGCAAAGGGGAGTCCCGGGAGCCGGGGGCTGAAGCGGCTCCTGGCACAGACGATGCACGACGACGGTTAAACTGGGCTTTGCCCAAGCCCCAGCTGCGAGCGGTCAGAGACCTGCTGGTGGCTTCCCAATCGATTCCCTTTCACCATCAAGCGACGGGAATATAGTGAGAGGCTTCCAAGGAAAGTTCAGGTTCTCCGTTTGTTTGCCCTGTTCCTTCCCCGATCAATGATTTATGGCCCTGGTCATGTCCTGGTGGCAACACAGAAAGTCCAGATTCATGAAAAAAACAACTTACGGCTAGTTTTTAAGAAGATGGCAAATTCCAACCCTGCTGTCTCAGTGCCTCCAGACTGGGTTGGAGCTGAACTCAGCTCAAATTCTGCCAAAGGCACTGAGGAAGAGGGTGAATTATCAGTGTTTTGGGGCCAGTTGGTCCGACCAGGTTGTTCTGACCCAGGGTACCTGGATTGTTCGTTTCCATCAAACAGTTCCCCGTCATAAATCAAGCTGAGGAAAGCAACAGATAGGAAGCAGGGATGCACGACGGGCTTAGGAGCACCCAGACTAATTGCTGAGTAATTTGGCTCTTAGTAGACACTTCTGCACCAGTAACACTGGAGTCTCTCTGGGCTGGACTGGCAGAAAAGCTGAATCGTAAGGAAAGAACAGCTCATGCGTGAGCTTCCGTGTACAGGGAGCGGGGAAGGAGAAACCCAAAACAGAGGAGATTTCTCCAGGCCAAGCTGCCATCAGGACTTATAAAAAGCAACTTTCCTTTCCGATTTGTAACCGAAATAGCCGAGTGCCCAAGAAGCAAAGTGTAACTGCCTTTACTCAGTCAAATGGCATCTGGGGATTCCAGATGAATTCCTGTGAACTACAGCAACCAGCAACTCAAAGCTGCCAATATCCATTTGATTTTAATAAGCACGACCGAGATATAAATCGCCCGCGGGCGGAGGGGGCTGTAGGTACACAGCTAATAAAGGTGTCTGGGAGCCGAAGCGATCTGGAGACAGTTCTGGGCTTCAGAATTTAAACAAATACTAAACAAATGAGGTGGTGCAGGGGAGCAGAGGAATGCTGGCCTCAGGGCTGAGGAATGCGAGCCCGTCCAGACACAGCGAGAGTATCTGCACCCTGCGCTGGGGGCGGGGGGGAAGCCAGCTGGAAATAGGTGAAGTTACTGCCGTTTTGGCACTTTTACATATATCTATTCTTAGAAAAAAAGAAGAAAAAACCTAGATAAAGAACAAGCAAACCCGTTTAATGACAATGTGCCTGTGCAAACCCTTGTTCCGAAAACTTGAAAGCGCAAATTCGAGGAGATTCAGATAAGAGATTGAGGGTTTTCACACTAGAAAGTTACAAATCAATTACAGAATCAATTGGCAGTTGGATTCTTCACCTAAATCCTCTGCACCCTCTCAGCCATCTGCATTTCAAACAGACCCAGTTTCCCAGCAGGACAGATCCCTTTCCCCCCTCCCGGCTTGTCTACAAGTTCACACAGGACTGAACTGCTCTTCCAGTCAGCCCGCACCCAGGGCTTCCTATCTCACCAGAAAATAAAAAGGTTTAGTTTAAAAATCCCAGTAAGCATTTTTTGCGCATCGATAGAAAAGTGCTTAGGCAGCTCGAAACTTCAAAGAATTTATTACAAGGCGGATGAACGGGGTTTAGCCCAGGCCAGCTCCGGGGCTCCCCGGCTGCGGGTGACACCGGGCGCGGGGCTGCAGCACCGCCATTTTCTGGAAAACCATCCCAAATCTGATATTTAGGTGACCTGCGCCGTAAATGCCACCGTCCCGACTCGTTAAGCAGCGACGGGGAAGGCTCTGAATGCCCGTCAGCATCTCACACACCAGGACACACGTGGGGTTTGCTGTGCGTGACCAGCTCGGCCGGCTCCCGGGGCCAGCGGAGCAGCGTGGCGCACACAACACCCTCGGAGAAGGAAACCCCAGCTCTGCAGCGGCTGTAAGGATATCGTCCTGTTTCCCCAGAGTTTCAGTCTTTCAAAGGAAAGGCTGATTTAATTACCCTGGCCCTTTGCCACTTGGGCAGAGGCAGGACCGAGCAGCGACTTGCCCAAACTTCAGGGACCCCTCCACTTTTTTCCTTCCCAGCTCTCCAGCCCTCCCCAGCCACAGCTCTTCCAACCCCTGAATTGTTATCCCAGGTGGGAAAATGGGAAACCCGGCTCCGTGTGCCGCTGGGAGGAAAGCCCCCGGGGGCTGCGGCCGCCGAAGGGTATGTGGATGCGCAGGTGGAGCGTGTGGGAGGGCAGGAAGGACAGAAAACCAGCGCCAGTAAGAACTGACTCAGCAACGCTCACACACCCCCCCCCCCCCTTCTCATTATCTCCCATCGGGGAGCAGAAATGTTAAAATACACTTTCAAAATGAGAAAGCACCAGGGCTGGTTTATATAACGCTGCCGGGTTTAACTCCTGCAGGTTGCACCCAGGGCACAGAGGCACCGGGAAGAGTCCGATGGGAGACGGTATCACAAGTGTGTCATTCCCCCCCTCTCCCAGTAACAGGGGGCTGCAGAGGAGGCTGAAGGACCCCGATTCCCACGGGATCACGGCCCATATGACGGGAAGGGAGAGTCCAGGCAGCAGAGGACAAAGTCCTTGCCCTGGCTGTCAACATCAGCCAGAACATTGCAGCTTTGCAGCCACCGCAGGGTACAGCGTGTTATTGTTTCCCCTGAAAATAGCTAAATAAATTATTTAAAGCATTAACTATGTCCTAAAACAAACAACACGCTCAGTAGAACAGGAGTAACGTCGCAATTTTAAAAAAATACGGACGTTTTTCCCCTCTTAGGTAAGGAGCAGAAGCATCATCAAAGCTGGCAGCTCCGGTGCAGAGCGGCCACCAGGGCCGGCTGAAGGGCCACCGTGAAGAAAACTGAAAGAACCCCCCGCTGTAACTTGTTTTTTCCATTATCTAATATTAGTGCACGTAGGTATCTCTGAACCCTTCTGCAGCGCGTTCAAGCTAATTCCCAGAAAATCACGTGCCCGCGCAGCGAGTTCAAGACCAGGAAACCTTCCAATGTTTTCCGGAGAAGAGCCGCGATCCCCGCGCAGCACGGACGGCGATTGGAAAAACCTGCCTCCTTGGTGGCCTGCCAGCCCCTGACCCCAACCAGCACCTCGTTGAAGCCTTCCCGGAGATGTGTGTCAAACCCTGTGCTCCGAGGCTTGGAGGGGCTGAAGCCACTCCAGGAGGACAGAGAGCTGCTGCAGAACCACACCGTGAAACATGCGCAGAAATACTAAGGGCTCAGAACTACACCAAGGACACGACACGAGCCTCCCTGGTCCACAGCTGCAGGAGCAGGGCAGTGGTTATCAGGCCTGAAAGGTTCATTTAATTTATCTTAAAAAAAAAAAAGAAAAAAAAAGAGTGAAAACACCACAGACGCTTCCAGCCGCTCTGGACACTCAGTCACGATCGATTCCCACCTCCTCCAGCCGCGGGCACGAAGGGCATGAGTCACAGGAGCCACCGAGCTGGGCAACACCTCTGCCAGCCCCACGGGTCCCCCCTAACCCTTCTCCCCGCCCCGGGATGAACAATTCATAGTGCCCAGAAACCAACACACACACGTTGAGTCTGTGCAATGACGTTGTATTTCATAGAATCCACGGAGGTGCCTGTTGGGACAGCCCTGCAGGGACAGGGACAGGGACAAGAGCTTCTGGCCCTGAAGTTTTTGATTTGAACAGTGGCAGCTCTTTATGCCGCCGGCCTTCCCCTGCCGTTCCACATCTGGAACAGCTGCTGAGGGCAAAAAAACACCCGGGTTGTGTCGATTAGAGATCTCCAAGGGGAAAAAAAAAAAAAAAAAATCAAAATCCTGCCTAGAGGGCAAGGAGGCTGAAAGCCACCCAAAAGCCTCCCTACAAATTTTGGTATGAAACAGCACCTTATTTAGACAATTTGAAAAATGTTACAGAGGGACACTCTGGCTGGGAATTTGCATAATGGGCGTCTACGTCTTGCTTACCTAACGGGGGAAGAATCCCGTCTGTCAGTAAGTCTAGACTGTGGTGTTGAATCCAGGGGACCGGTGGAATCTCCCTGCCAGAAATAACACCCGGCGCAGGGCAGGGTGCTGCCATCTGCTGTCACCCACCACGGGGACGGCCACCTCACTTCTTGTGGTCATCTCTGGACCGGGGATGCTCTGCAGAGCTGGGCTCAGCGCAGAGGGTGGCCTGAAAAGCAATCATCATCCTCCTCCTCCTCTGCAGAGCTGGGCTCAGAGCTGAGAGCAGCCAGAAAAGCTATCCGCATCCTCCTCTTCCTCCTGGCAAACCCTGGCTGAGTCCTCCAAGAGCTGGAAGGAGAGCTGGAAGGACGGGTGTCCCCTCTGTGCCCCCCTCTGCCGTGCTGGAGCTGCAGTTAAAGCACTGGTGGCGTGACACTATTTTATTAAAATGCATAGACATTATTTAATGAGAACAGGCCGCCGCCTAACAGCAGCTTTCCAATTTCAAAATACTCCAAAGGCTTAAGTGTGGCTTAACAGAGACCTCTGCAGCTCAGACAGACTCACTGCAGGCAGATTTCCCACTGAACTGGATTTTTAGAAGGTTAAGTCACCCCAAAGGCACAAAGGTGGCCATGCAGCCACCGTTTCCACCTCCAAAAGCCTTGCTGTGACACACACAGAACCACTGGGCTTGGAGTCATGGAAATCTCAGCTCCTCCGAGCAACGGCAGCAGATCTGCCCTACCTGCTTGTCCCCAAATTCCCGAGGGGGATGTCAAACACCTCCCGAAAATGGGGGAAACACACCCTCAGCCTCCTGCCCCTTCAGTCCCAATGCCTGCACTAATAGAAGCCAGCAACACGCTCCTGCTCTGCTTTGAAACCCAGCACCCTTGATCTAAAGATAATCCATCCCCAGGACAACAGGGGGATGTCAGCAAGATCCTCTATTCTGGGCACGGGGTTTATCGTCTCACCGAGCCCGAGTTCCTTTACCTTGCTGGTATTTCACACGCGGGAAGGGAAATATAGGATTTCACAAAGGGACTTGCTGATGCACCAAGGGACTTTTGAGGCTCCACAGAAAACATTCGGGCCAAATATTACCCTGCGAAGATGGGGGTGACCAGGGAAAGGCAACACCAACACTCAGGAACCGCAGCCCGTACCCTGCTGGGAAACGTTCAGCTACTGAGCGTTCCAAGCAGCAACAGAGATCATTCCTTTAAAGCCTCTGAAAAGATTTCTAAGTATTTCGTAGAAGCAGCTGCACTCAAGAGTCGGCATCTGGTGGCCAGCAGGGCAAGGATGGACAAATGGGACACGGCCAGACCCAACCACACGGAACTGCTGTCCGTGCAAGGTTTGAGACCGTGGAAGAAAAAGATGTGTGAAAAAACTGCAAGAAGTATTTTGGAAAAGGAAGCAGTGGAAACAGGCTGGTGAAATGCTGCTTCCAGGAAGCTGGAGGAGACCAAAGCCATCACTTCCTCCAAGGACACTAGAGTTTACCCGTCCAACGTGGCCCATCTCCTTTACCCAGTGAGGCTTGGTAGGTGGTGAACTACAGCTACAGGTGTCATTCCAGTTTAAATCAAAGCTAAAGACTGTATTTGGGGCACACAGGGAAAAATATCAACAAAATGGACAAACCAGTCGAAAACTGTTAGACCAACGCTGCTGATTGATTCTGTGCTCTGACATCACACAAAGCAATTTAAAAGAGCACAACTGATACTGAACTTATTTCTTCTGTAGAAAAGTCATGAGGCTTTAATCACCGCGCTGCTTCATTAACTGGAGATTACTAATCCCAGGATTTGTTAGTCAGCACTACCAGACAATGGTTCGGTGTTGACTGTTTGTGTAGGGAAGATTGGAACCGATGATTTAATCATTTTAATGGAACACAAGGTGATTCACAAGAGCTGTCCTCAGCAGAACGGACAGAAATCATTACGGTTTTGCCTTGTCACAGGTTCCCAGAAAGTAACAGCTTCAGTGCGATCAACGCAAAGGCAAAGGTGAGAGAGAACGGGGCAGGACGAGTGAGGGATGCACCTTAAATCAGGCGCTGGGATCTCCTGCCTCTGCCTTGACCGTCCTGCTCAGAGGGCAGGGAAAAGACCCAACATTTGCAGCACCTCGTATCCCACCACCGAGCGAACCCGCTGTTACACAGAACGAAAAGCCCATGGTTTGCAGCACCTCCTCCCCGTGTGCCGTGGGGGAACACATACACACGTCCACACGTCCCAGCAAAGGCTGGATAAAAAAGGAAACCGAACTCCATCGCGCAGCTCGAGCAGTTAGAGCCTTCCCCTGGCTCCCACACACACCTCACGCCTTCTGACTAAGAGGGACACGTTGTCTTCGGAATCTAGAGATCTCCTTGCCTAATTAAGGAGGTGGATTACTGTTACATAAACGAGCGGAACGTGGCTCCGCGTGGGCAGCCAGTAATGGCCAGCCTTTGTCTCAGAGCAGCAGGAGCACCAGGAGTCACATCAGAGGTGCAGACACCGCAGCCGGGCAAACACCACCACGGTGGTGGCATCTGCTGCAGGGTTTCCCCACCGTAACAGGTAAAACCTCACCGTCAAGGGAAGGAAAAATGAACGACGGAATGACACGGCGAGTTTCCCCGAGGGCAGAGTTGCTCTTGCTCACCTTCTTACTGCGCTGGAGCAGTTTCGGCTGCCGTCTCGCAGGGCGCGTGTGAGGCCGGGGATCCCGGGTCTGAGTCCCTCTGGAAAGGAAACAGGGATTTAGGAGATCATCACTGATACGCTAAACAGACGGGGCACTATAAATGAAGTTATAATTCAGAATACAGCATATTTTACTCCATTGACTGCAATTTTACCATCACAATATTGACTTCAATAATTAGCGCAATAAGGAAGGCACTGCCTTCGCTGCAGTTGTTTTACCCATAACAGTTTTCCAAAGAACTCAATGTCCCAGGTATGGTTTGAAATAAACATCGACTTGTTTGAATTTTACAGTGATTCCAAGCGTATCTTTTGACAGGGAACTCATTTTTATTTGCTTTTACAACTAACACGCGTGCCCTGGAGGTCACCCCGTGCATTTCAGACACTGAACGTGTGGCATCGGAAACAGGAGAGAAATAAAGCTTCAAGTGAGAGTTCACTTAAATATTTTCTGCTCCTGATTTCACTGCAGTCTAATGTCTGGATTACAGTCAACAGATGTTGAGCATAAAGTCCCCCGTGGTGGGAGAGGTGGTTTGGGGGTAAAATGCTGTATAACAGTGTTTTAGTAAAAAGAAGCCAAAGTCCTCTGGCGGAACACAGACATCCTGGCAGAGTTCTCAAGAAACAAGCACACACACAAAAAAACACGGTCTAGGAATGAGCTGGCCTTAAGGAAGCATTAAAAACACCCTGAGAAAAACCAAGTCATGCTCAGCTTTCTCACATGTCCGGATGCTCCTTCCCGTTTCCCAGTAGGACATTGCTCAACCCTCCTCCGTCAGCCCCGTCCCCCCCTGCTCAGCTCCGAGGGATTGGTTCCAGGAACCCATGGGAGCTGAAATCCAACCCCGCTTGTTTTCTCCACTTACTGGCTGAACACAAACAACTTACTTTTTTTTTAAAAGGAGTAAAACCTACGTCATTTACTCTCCGCTGGGCTTTAGGCCGTGGTTTGCCTTTGCCCCTTTCACCTCCGTCTTCCCCAGATTTCAGTAAATCAAAGGGTGAGGAAGAGCCCTCTTGCCAAAGTAATCATTTTAAAATCAATATTTAATTTTTTTCTTTTTTTTTTTTGAGACTAGCAATTGAAACTAGCAATTCTCACCAATATCATGTTATATACCTGCCCCGTACAGGGAGGGAAGGTGGAGAGGAGCCCGAGCCTTCCTCATGGCCCCAAATAGCAAACACTGGGGCCTGGCTCATTGAGCTCATTCCTGCTTGGGCAGCACAGGGCTGCCCAATTCCCCCCTCAGAATTGAGGAAGAAACTCAAAGGGATGGAAATTCAGGGGGTTTTGTCGAGCAAGTGGCACAGCCCTCCCAAAATACAGCCCGGGGAACAGGCGAGGAGCACACATGGGACTGAGGAGCTGGGAAAGCAGCACCCAAAGGTCCTGCGGGTAAAAAATGGCCTCAGGAACATGGGAAAGGAATGAAGATTATTGCCCCAATATCCTGCTAATTGCTGAAAACGACGAATTTGTCCCCATAAATCGAAGGCTGTGCTGAGCCAGCCTTCAGCTGCAGCCCCCCCTCCATCGCCTCCCGAGCCTTCCAGCTCTACGTGATTTCATGGCATGAGAAAATAATTACGGCTTCGAAATTGCAGGCAGATTGAAATAGCAATTCGCTTGGCCCTGAGAAGTATGTGCAGTTGTTGGAGTGCCTCTGGTGCTCTGTGAGAGCTGATAAATGCTGAGCTGCTGCGTTGGCCACCGCCTCCGAGCTGCAGGAGAGAGCTCGAGGCCTCAATCACAGAGAAGCCACCCAAAACCAAACCCTCCTTTTGACTAAACGAAGCCTTGAAGCCGTAACTGAAGTGACAACCTGAAACGACAACACACACACTCTTTATTCCGACTTGTATTATTCCTCCTTGAACTTTGCCAATGTACTTGATGTTTTTTTTTTGCTCCCACAAGCCAGGTTGCTCCAAGCCCCCTCCAACCTGGCCTTGAACCCCTCCAGGGATGGGGCAGCCACAGCTTCTCGGGGCAACCTGGGCCAGGCTCTCACCACCCTCACCCCAAACAAGTTCTTCCCCACAGCTCAGCTCCATCTCCCCTCTTCCAGTGTCAAACCCTTCCCCCTCGCCCTATGGCTCCCCTCCCTGATCAAGAGTGTCCCCCCCAGCTTTCCTGGAGCTTCTTTAGGGACTGGAAGAGGCTGCTGGAACCCAGCTCCATGGGAGCAGCCTCTCACCCCGGCTCCTCCGGTTCCCCATTGGGGGCTCCGTGGAGCTGGGGTAAAGCTGCACCCGATGAACAACAACATCAGACTTTTGAACTGGAAGTTAATACACAAGGAACAGTTTGCAGCAGAGGAAAAAAAACAAAACAAAAAAAAAGAACAGGAACAAAACAACCCCAGGACTTTCCAGCTGAACACAACACCGTCTTTGGCTTTCCGCAGAAACCAGCCCTCTGTTGACAGAGCGGCGGGATCCGACTCCAGGGGCTGGTCTGTTCCTGCTCGGAGAGGGAAAACAAGCCTGACCTCAGCGTGCTGGAATAAACTCTGCCCCCTCCTTCCTTCCACGCTTCCCACCCGGTGCAAAGGTAACCAGCGCCATCCCCGGCAGCGCCACCGCACACGCTCCTCGTGCCTGACACCCAAAACACGGCCGGCGAGAGCCAAGGAGGTAAATTAAGATTAACTGGCCCAGCTCCCGCTGCCATTCATCAGGAGACAGCGGCCGGCGCTTCCCAGCTGGCGAAAGGTCTCCCGTCGCTCAGCCGGGCCCCGGTACGTTAAGTACGTTCAGTATTTAGCACAAACCTCGGGGCAGGGAGAGCCAAGGGCTCCCGGCAGACACTGCCCCGTCGCCCGCTTGACGCCGTTTCCCACCCCGGCCCATAAGAGGCTGCAATTTCCTCCCGGCGGATATTGCACACAGAATCACACGGGGTTGGAAGAGACCTCTGGAGATCATCTCCTCCAACCCCCTGCCAGAGCAGGTCCACCCAGAGCAGGTCCCACAGGAACGTGTCCAGGTGGGGTTTGAATGTCTCCAGAGAAGGAGACTCCACCACCTCCCTGGGCAGCCTCTGCCAGGGCTCTGCCACCCTCAAAGTCAAGAAGTTCCTCCTCATGTTTAGGTGGAACTTCTAATATTCAAGTTTGTGCCCATTTCCTCTTGTCCTGTCCCTGGGCACCACTGAAAAAAGACTGGCCCCATCCTCCTGACACCCACCCTTGAAGGATTTATAGGTGTTGATCAGATCCCCCCTCAGCCTTCTCTTCTCTAGACCAAAAAGACCCAAGTCCCTCAGCTTCTCCTCGTAAGGGAGATGCTCCAGGCCCCTCATCATCTCTGTAGCCCTTTGCTGGACCGTCTGCAGCAGTTCCCTGTCCTTCTGGAACTGGGGAGCCCAGAACTGGTCCCAGTGCTCCAGATGGGGCCTCCCCAGGGCAGAGTGGAGGGGCAGGATGACCTCTCTCGACCTGCTGGTCACACTCTTCTTGATGCATACCTGCGGTTGCCGGCAACACGGCCCCAGCAAAACACCTAAAAGCCGTTGTGCGAGGCCCAGAGTGGCACCACCGTTCTCATTAAAACCACTAAAATTATAGAATGGTTAGAGTTGGAAGGGACCTTAAAGATCAAGTTCCACCCCCTCTGCCACAGGGCAGGGACACCTCCCAGCAGAGCAGGTTGCTCAAAGCCCCATCCAGCCATAAAATGCCGGGAATGTGGCACACCAAGGGGTTTGGGAAATAAACCTCTACTTGGCCCTTCTTGACCTATGTCCTGCGGGCGATGTGGGCCACAAGCCCTTGCTCATTCCCACTCTGCCAACAGGCAAGCGGTGAAAGCACCAGCAGTTTAAGAGATACCTCGAGGGGAGGGTGGGCAGCGCAGGGGGGGGGAATTCCTGTCCCAGCTCCCTGGAAGCAGCAGCAGTTGGTAACGCAAAGCATCTCCCCGGGGACGGAGCCGGCAGCTGCCAACGTTCCCTCGGAGTCGGGGCACGGCTGGAAGGAAGCCGGATCACGAATTCCAGCCCACCAGGAACCCCGCAGTGCAGGAACGCCGTGGGAGGCTCTCCCCAAAAAGGGCCTTTCCAGCGGCACCGGCCTGGCTCAGCGGCAGCAGGAACTCGTTTGACTTCCCTCCGACTCTCCCAGATCCGGCAGATCACAGGGCAGGGCAGGCAGCCGATGCCATCGACCGTTCCAACTGTGATTAATGAAAAAGTTCTACGGGAAGATCAGAGAGAACTCAGGAACAGAGGATTCAAAGCCTCCTCCTCCTGCAGCGAGCGGCCGCTGGGTGTGCCACCACTCCTTAGGGTTTTTAAAGGATGCTTGAATACGCGGCAAAGTGTAAAAGTCAAAGATGCTGCATTTATTCGGTGACCGAGACCCCAAGCCCATCACCCTGGCAGATTCAGGTTGATGTCAACAGTCCTGACAACCCAACTTGGGGTTTAAAGCATGAACTAGAAAAAACTGCACTTTCACAGGCTCCAAAGACTCACTCCGTCCTGCAGCCGGCTCATTTTGCCACCAGAGCTCAAAGGTTTCGAGCTCTTTAGACAAAATAGAGCCGGTCAGCACAGTATTCCTGCAGCCCAGCCTCGGCATTCCCGATCTGGAAGAGAACCCCACTCCGTAAGAGCCGGGTGACACATCCCGGTGTGGGGGTGGAGGGAGCTGTGGCCTCTCCCCAGCCTCGAGGACGATGCCACCCTGTCCAGCACCGTTAGATAACGCAGAACAGCTCATGGAAGATGACGCTGTCAAATAGCTAAAGGCTCCTCTTCAGATGCCTGACGGATCCCCCTGATGGAGGAAGGTGGGGACTGTGACATGCCGTACCCCGGCGCTCAATTAAAGCATCGCTGACCCACAGATAATGAACCCGCACGGGGCTGTGATTCAGAGCAGGGCTGTAATTACATGAGGTAACGACCCGCTGTGTCTTCTCACCACGGGCAAGTGGGGCGCAGACTCACGCCAGACCTTCGGGTTCCCCCAGCACCGAGGCGTTAGTGGAGTTAAAGGGAGAGAAAACCACGAGTGAAGGTGAAGTTGCTCAGATCACACTCAAAATTAAATCACCTTAATGGGAGAACCAGCCCCGGGTTGAATTCTGCGACTTACTACTCTAACGACCGGCAGAACATCTTGGGCCAGCGGTAAACTTTGTCATGCCTCTAAAAATACACACTTATAAATAGCAATTCATTACCAAACAATCGCATTTGGACAACGCATGCAAAATATCCATGGTAAAGAGAGAGAGCGAGCTTGTAAAGCGGAACTTTTCCCCGTTAACTCCTCCAAGGGATGAGCAGATGGCTTTTCCCCTGGTCCACACAAACCCCTGCCATTTTCCAGCGTGCGGCCCAGGGTTTTTGCTAAGGAACAGCTGCCGCAGCCAGGGCACATTTGCTTTTGGAAGCAAATCCCTAATTGTCAAGTCGCTGGGAAGTTCTGTTCTGGCAACTTGCTCTGGAACTTTTTTTTTTTTTTTTTTAAGTCCTAAAAAGGGAAGGCTTGGAGGGGAGGCGAGTGAAAAAAAGGCCCTTCCCTGCGTCCTGCGGCACTTCACACCTCAAGGGATCTGCGCTTCAAGCTCCAACAGCCCAGAAACCATCTGACAGGCCCTGCGCTACTACACTTGTCACTTTAAGTCCCTTTAAGGGGGGGGACTAAAGTGGCTTTAAGTCACTTTAAAGGCAAAGTCTGGGCAGCAGCTGCTCCTGTGAAGCTGGGAGCCTTTGGGGTGTGCAAGGAGAGCCGTGGGAAGCGGTGCTGGGGGACAGAGAGCAGCCCAGCACCCTGGCCACCAGCCCAAAGGGGGCCCAGCACCCCGGCTTTGTGCCCAAAGGGGGCCTGGCCCCCAGCCACGAGCCCAAAGGGGGCCCAGCACCCCGGCTTTGTGCCCGAAGGGGGCCCAGCACGCCTTGGAGCCAAGAAGAGCTTGGGTCCCCCTTGGGTCCATCTAGGAGCAAGAGGTTTCACCTGGGGGAAGGTGCAACAGGCACCCAGCCCTGGGGAAAAAAAAAAAAAAAAAGAGACTAATTCATAACTGAATTTAAGTGTGAAATGCCTGAAAGGCTCACAGAGGGAAAGCAGAGGAGCAGGGATGGAGGAGGAGGAGCACAGGACCCCAGCGCCACAATCCCCTTCCCCAGCGGGTTGGGGGTCCAGAAGGGCAGTTACTGCACAACCACACATTCCTGCTCAATTCATTGTTTTGCCTCTGAACAAAAAGAGGGAAAAGTTCAAAACAAACCTTGCAGGCAGCAGCGTTCCGCTTGCCAGAGTTCATTCTTTAAAGAAACAGGACAAACTCATCCCTGGGTAAATATTTGGGGTTCCAACTCCGCTGCGCAGCATCTTGTTCAACACTTCCGAGGTTCGAGAGAGCCTGGAATGCACTCAGGACAGGGCTCCATGGAAATAACAGGGCTTATTTCAGCAGCAACAGAGCTATTTTTAAAACTTTTACTTCTGGGATGCCAATTTCCTGAAGCTGTTTGGAAAATTGAATTTAAAAATGCACAAACACTAATGGAACAAAAATGTGCCATAGCAACAGGCGCCGTTTGCTGGGAGATAGGCTGGATTTGTTTCTGGACTTTCCAACTTGCTTTCATCCACAAAATTCACCTTTTCCTCCCTTTAGAGGAAAGATTAAGGATAGCAAAATTATTTGCTTATAGAAAAAGTTTATTCCTAGAAAAAAAATACAAGTCAATCCCTTCCAGTTTTAGCAAATGCCTCCAGCTGTTACAAACAGATGAACCCGGGGACAATACACCACTCTACTCCAGGGATGCTTAGGTTTAAGGGGATTCGATTAGCTCAGAGGCTCTGCCAGGCAAATGAGCTACACAAGGAGGTCTTTTATGGCGCTGACAACCTCCTAAAAATCGGAGGAATTTTAAAATGTACACCAACTCAACAACTGCTTGAAACAGGAAGAGGAGGTGAAAGAGGATCCCGCTGAAGCAGCAAAGGAGAATTCATTACGCTGGAAATACCGGAGCCACACACAGATGGGACGCTGAGGTTTGTCATTCTTAAAGTGCCACCGTAAAAGCGCGCAGGCATTTGCTTTTAAATACTACGCCCAGCAGCTGAACGGCGTGAAGTACAGCTATTTTCATAGGCTGCTCCGCCGACCCGGGAACGGCGCCAGCAAAAGGAAGAGTCACCAACAGGTTTCTGACTTGGAATCACTAAAAACACCTAGCTCCCCCCCAAAAAAATAATGACAAACCAGCGATTCTTCTAATCTGGCACTAAAGCACCCCCCCCAGGAAGGGATTTTCCCCCCCTTTCCTACCCGATGGGTAAAATTCACCTCGTTCTGCCCTTACAGAAAGTGAGAAGGGAAAGAAGAAGAACATCCCGAGGAAGGACTTAGCTTCAAGGTTAATAGTTTGAAACGTGGATGTTTCTCCTGGGATACGGCTCTCTCTCACAGCAACTTTGGAGGTTATTTCAATGTACTTTCCCGTTACGCAAGCTCCCTCTCTTCTGGGGGCTACCCAGCAATTTTACACAGGCAATTAGTAAAAAAACCTAAACGCCTTAATGAACCCTGGGAAAGAGGGTGCTCTCGCTACATCAGTGATTGCCAGGGCAGGACGTAAGTCACCAATAAAGGTGCCTTCAGGCAACTTTAGGAACTGAAAAAAAAAACCTGTCAGCATTAAAAAAGCAGCTTCCTAAATAAGAGTTCGGGGTGAGAGAGCCCTGAGGGGCAGCTGGTTGTTCAGAGCTGAAGGAAACAAAAGGGGTTCACAAATGGGGCCTGAAAAAGAGAAGCCCAACCCAGCAGCGACTCCTCCCTCCCAGGCCCTGCTGCAGAAACGGCTTAAAAAGGGGAAAAAAAGGCACCCTGGGCTGAGAAGAGATGGGTGCTTTTGTACTTCAACAAAAATCTGCCTCTTTACTCAACAAAGCTTCGCTTTTGAGACAGAGACTGGCTAAGCGTGGCCTGTTTGGAGCCCTAGGGCAAAATATTACAATATAACAACCTCCGTGAGTTTCCCTTTTTTTGTTGTTGTTGTTTTTCTCCCCAGTTCCTTATGTTTTGAATTAAGTCTCCGGTTGACTCTGACTCACAGCTGATCCCATGAACATCGTTCCCCTCTTAGAGGAGACGCCAAGTGCAAAAAACTAGGGCAAAATGACGCAAGTGGGACAGAGAGGGGACATTTTTTTTAGGAAAGTGAGGCAAGAGGAAGCGCTGCCGCGTCCCTGCCGGAGCCTGGGGAAAGGACCGACACTCACAGGGTGAGACAAAGCTCGGAAGACATTTGCTAACGAGCCTGCCAGTCAATTAGTCATTTCAAAGGGTTTCAAGGACTTGTGCTCTCAGCCTTCTGGAGAGGATGCTATTCCTCCGCTGCGCGGTGCCGCTGCCAGGGACACACTGCCCTCTCTTGGGGAGACTCCAGAGCCAGCCCCGCCGCAGGGCGCCCAGCACCAACCAACACGCTGTTGGCATCTCGTAACGAGCAATTCCTGCCCAAAAGGCAAGTCAGAGGCGACCAGCAAACCCTGCTAACGCTCCCCTGCCGGATGTCTTGCTCTGAGGAAGGAAGTGTGAGTGCCTTTTGGAAGAGCTGCTCTTAAGGTAGGTCGGTTTTAATTAATAACCTTGAAGGTACCTTTAGATCATCCCATCCAAACTTCAGTCTTTTGACGCGGGATTGTCCGGTGGGTAATGCAGGGTGGAGAGGAACTGTGTCTACCAGGGGAAGGTGGTAACGTTGAACAAGCAGCAATACTGTGATACAGTAACAGTCATCCCAGAAAAAGAATGTAATTTCATAGAATCATAGAATGGTTAGGGTTGGAAGGGACCTCAAAGATCATCTAGTTCCAACCCCCCTGCCCTGGGCAGGGACACCTCCCACTAGAGGAGGTGGTATTATTTAGAATAAGCATTTCAACCCACAGGCAACAGCCAGACCTTGGGGTAATTTTGGACACTTACCTTGGTCAAAGTGTCTCTGAGGGGACTCTGAGCGTGCTGCCAGCACACTGACACCGCTCACCTCCTCAGATATCCCTGGTTTGGGTAATCAAGGATAGAAAGGTGTGGAAAATTAACTGTGAGGCAGGAGAGAGGGTCTGGGGGGGTGGGCTGTGTGGTGTCCTGCTGCAGAAACGTACCTGGGCAGAGCCTTCACGCCCCCTTCTTCAGCACAAAGGCACCTCGCTCTCTGGCTTGAACAGGGACAGCTCTCCTGAAAAAGGAAACAGAGAGAATTTTCAGCAATTAAAACGTTCCTGCAGGGAATCCCCGCCACCCTGAGCGCCAGGCTTTGATCCAACCAGCTGAAGCACCTCACACCTTTTTCTTTTTTTTTTTCTTTTTTTTTTTTTTTGATGTAATGAAGGCAGACGCAGTAGCCATATGGCTACAAAGACCCTTTTTACCCTGACAGACACAGGCGCTATTTTCTCCCGGCATGAAGCCAGGCTGGACTCGGCCATCGCAGAGCTCTCCCCAGTCGCCCCGTAGGTACCGGGGACACGTCACAGGGACTCGGTGACTCTGCGAGGGTCAGGGCCAGCGTTAAGGTCGGGTCCTGCCTGCAGTAAATGCAATTTCGTATCCCAGTCTGAAGATGGCTCCATCGGCACGAGAGCTGTCGCCCACCCGCCCTGTGCACCAGGACAAAAAATAAATAAATAAATAAAAAATTTCTCATTAGGCAGACAAAGAATGAAGAAATATTCCCAATGCTTAGTCAGCCGTCAATCACATGGTGTTTGTCATACGCTGACAACAACGCTGCCGGGAAGGCAAGGAAGCAGTCACATACGTGCATTAGATATTTCTAAAGGCTGCGATGGAGAAGCTACAACAAAAGAAACTAGAGGAAAAATAGCTGGAGCTGCTCATGGAAGTCGAGGAGAAAAGGAATGACAGAGACAGATTTAACGAAAGAAAGGGAAGGGGAAGGCACATCTGCAGCATTTCATTTTCTGTTCCTCCCCACAACGATCAAATTAAAAAGCCCACACACTTAAATTAAGTACAAGGTAAAGGGGAGCTGGAAATACAGTCATTCAGAATCACTATTTAGGTGAGGAAAATTGCTGCATTATATTCCTTTGTCAAGTGGCAGATAATGAAATCCGCACAAGAAAATGCGGAATTTGGACCCATCACACAAGAAGCTGAAGAAAACTGGGGAAATCTTAGGTCTGGGTTCCCCAGGCAGGACCCAAGGAGCTCGGGCCCCACCAGCACCCCGAGTGACGATGACGGGACACAGAAGTGGCCGTGCACAGACCCCAAACCCTCGTCCCCGTCACAGCCCCAGCGACACCCTCACACGCAGCCACGCAAATTTTAAACCCCAACAGGGTGTTTTTTTTTTTTGATTTTGGCTTTTTTTAAAACACAACATACAGAACAGAACTCGGGGGCATGTGTGCCTAGGACCTAATTACAGAGCCGTGATTTACTAATAACCCTTTCTTCAGCAACCTTCACAGGCTTTAATTTACACCTTTGAAAACACCTCTGATAAAACCAAACCCTGGCTCCACCAACGTCCGGCAAGGTTTGTCATTGACTTAAGGGTAAATATTATCCGCGCATTTCTGTTTACACTGCATTGTGTCCCAGGCTCCAGAGAGGGCTGGAGTATTTAATTCGTGATGACAGGCAGTCACCTCCGCTTCCCCAACAGCCCGCCCCCGCAAGGAGAAACCCCCCCCGGGGCTGGACCCGAGATGAAACCCTCCCCAGCTATTAAAAGCGAAACGTCCTATCCATTCCAGAGCATTTCATGGAAGAAAGCACAAAGGGAACGGAGAATATGAACGTTATTATTTTAGGTAAAGCTTTCGCAAGCTCGGGTTTCCTTTAAGGAGCCATAAAAACCCACGGGGTGACCCCGGCTGGGGCTGGAAGGGCCATAACGGGGCTGCTGCGGGTGCTCGCCTGTTTTCATGGCAACGGGACCGAACCAGATGCTGCAAAGCTCTGCGAGGGCAAGAGCTCGTTTCCAGAGGAAACTGTTTCATGTCTAATCATTAACAGTAAAAAACACCCTAGATAAAAGCCAGTTAGCGACAGACCGAGGCCGTGATGCATTTCAAGCCGGCAGAGTCCTTACAGTCACCAGGAAGCGCGGGATGTTTGCTTGTTCCTGTTGTGGCTCTCCCGTGTTTCCCCCGCCGAGGGGACAGCTTCGCAGGAAACAATATAAATCACAATTAGGAAGGGTCATCTGTTTGCTCTTCAAACCTCTCTCCCATCCGAACAGCGAGAGCGGTTGCCCCGGCGGGCTGAAGGCAGCGAGATCAGACCTTCTCTCACACATCAGGGAGTTTTAAGCTGCTGCCATTAAAGATGAGAAGCGGCATTGGGAGCTCGCTGCCGCACGGGCTGCAGAGCTACCCAGTTGGAAAGGTGCAAACTTAAAATTTAAAAATACCCCCGGCTTGCCTGGAGAGGCTGCAAGGGCAAACCAACCCCAACGTCCACCTGAGGACCCTCTTCTGCGTTAAAACAGCATGTTGGGGAGTCCCTCCCCGAGAGCCTGAGGTGGGATGGAAGGGCATTAAGCACCCACTGGCCGTGTGGAAGAGATGGTTGGTGTCCCATGCTGTGTGCCTGGGGGGGACAGATGGGGTCTGGGTACAGGCACGGCCGCTCCGGCTCCCACCTGCAGCTCCTGAGCATCAGCAGCAGCTGGGACCTGCCAGACAAAGCCTCCACCGGCCACCACGATGATGACACATGAAACATCAGCTCCTCTCCCCCTTCCAAGAATTCTGGTGCCTTAGGACACCCGCTAAACTCCCTCCAGTCCAGCCCAGGAGGCACCAACATCCACCAGCCTGCGAACTGGAACAGAGCAGTGATTGTTCCCTTTCCTCCTGACCCTACTCTCTGGGCTGAAATCCAGAGAAAACGGCGGAAAGCAGAACCCTTCCACTGCCCAAGAGGCACGAGGGTCCCTGACCCTCCGTCCAGGAGTGGTGTCCCCATCCAGCCCCCGAAGCCGGAGCCGTGAGCGAGTACAGGGGAAGCTGCTGCAGCTGGAGCCTGACCAGATAACATGGGAAATAAAACAGAACGAAGCCAGACCGGTTTAAAGTTGATATAAATTGTTCTTTTTCTTTGCTACCAGAGGTATGTTGACTCCACGGATGGGCATGGAGAAAGCCCACATCAGAACTGCCACCTGCATCACCCTCACTAAACCCTTCCTTTCGGAAGGAAAGGTTTATCACTTTACCCCTGCCAAAAACAAACCCTGTTGAATTAGACCTAGCATTCAAAGACAGATTCTGAACAAATTGAAGTGTAAAAACAAAAAAAAAAGTCTGAAAGACCCTGAAAAAGGCAGCAGCACGTCAGCAACCGTATCTCTCTTCACTTCCTGAAGCCAAAACATGGCCCTGTTTGTCACGCAGCAACCCCAGGGCTGGCTCCCGGCCCCACGTGTGGGGCTCCCCTGCCCGGAGCTGCCTCCGCAGGACCCGGCGTCTTTCCACGGACACAAGGACAAAACCCCACAGAACGTGGCACCGCGCTGTCCCCGCGCCGTCGGACCACAGAAGGGCAAGGCTGCCAGCACACGGCTTCACGCTCTGGGATATGAAGCGCAATCCCTGATGACGAGACGGCTCCACGAAACAGAACGTTACGTGCGTCGGTTTTTAACGGAGCCGTTCACTGTTTGTTCTTAATCCCCAGCCCCTGTATTTATAGCAAACTACTCACATCACAAAGCTTTGCTTTGCTTGAGAGCATCACACAAATAGGCTTTTTTTTTTCCTTAAAAAAAAAACATATTTAGAAAGAGGTATCTGAATAATACTTTGCCCTTTTTTGGTATCTTTTATGGAAAGCTTCTTAACTTCGCTTCCCTACTAATCTGCTGTTGAAAAGAAAAAAAAAAAAAATCTTAACTGCCTTGTTATAATCATGTTGATGCTCCTAAAAATCTGCAAAAGAGACTTGGGAAGTTGTTGAACTCTGCTGTCCCAGAGAGAGAGCATCACGACTGCTCTGCCTCTGCCCCCACCGGGAACATCACCCCTTCACCCGCAGCCACGAAACAAAGCCAGAACCGTACCAATATATCCAATATAGAGCTGAATTTTAAAGCAAGGTGTTGCCCCGCCATTGGGGTTAACAAAGAGCATCTCAACCTGCGTCCCCCACAATGGACCGGCTTCGGCAGGAGCTCAAGGTGATGCTCCTTCCACTGCTGAAACACCAACTATGGCTCATATCACCCAGAAGATGACAGCAAGACACCCAGAAGACAACAGCAGGAGTCCACAGCACCCCAAGAGCCAAGCTGGACTTCTGGCAACACGATTCCAACCCTCATCCCAGCACCTACGAGCAGTAGGATGGTCATCCTCACTCTGGCAGCTCAGGGAGTCTCCAGTGCAAGAATAAACTGTGTAAGATCAACCACCATCAGTAGAAAAAGCCCTCAAATGCCACCGAAAGCCCACTCCTAAGGAGATCAGTTTCAGTGTCACATAAACCGGGAAAGCAAACCAATAATATTTACAGTGAGGGATTAGAGCTGAACCTTCTGTAAATCTGGTTGTGCAAATCCACATCCATGGAGAGGTTCTCGCCAGCTCTCGGTGCAAGGGTGAAAGAGGTCACGAATTGATGAGCTCTCACTTTGGAATCCGTTCTTTTCCAGGACATTTATTATCCCTGAGCAGAGCGCTTGGCGACGAGGCTGCCAGCAAGTGCCCTGCTCCCCCAATCCTTTATCCTGCTCATTTCCTACGCTCCAAGGGAAACGCACGCAGGCTTTAGGAACACAAATTCCCTCATGTAACAGCTTCACCCACTCCTTAACTTTCTACTCCAACAACTAGTCCCACAACCACCTCTGAATTAGGATGCTAATTAGGATAACGCTGTTATCCTGGGAGGAAGGTATCGGAATGCAGAGCCCTGTCGACTCTCATCATCCTCTCTTTTTCTTAGAGAAAATTACACACTGGTAGTGAAAATGGCTTTTTACGTTGATAATCTCACTTAGGTTTGAGCTACATAACTATACCAGCCCCAGGGTGAAGCGCTAGGATTTTAAAATGTAAAAAAAAGAAAAAAATGCTTTAAGATTTCTACAATTTATGATTCCCAGTGCTACCAACACTTGGAAGAGGAAATACTTCTGGTCAGACGCAAGCTCAAGTATCAGCCAACACTAAGCAGAACAAATCCAGAAGATGTGGATGAAACCCTCTCAAATACTGTTACAGGATTAAGTGGAAAACGTCCAGGACCATCCTTCTTCCCATCCAGCCCTTCTATTTTATTTTTAATAAAATAAAAGCCAGCAGGTCCCTCATTCCTTGGGTTTGGAGGAAGGGGAATTCACAGTGTGGTATCGTTCCCAGCGAGCGGCCAATGAGAGAAAGGGGGAGAGAAACACGGAGCCAACACAGAGCCCTTCTGCAGTAATTAAAAAAAATACTGCATTTGATTAATTTTTTACCTTGTGTGCACCTAAAAATAATAAATCAAGCAGCAGTTGGACACCTTTCCAAACAGGAGTAGTGCTCTGCCGGGAAGCTCCAAAACCCCATCCACGGGCACCAGCACTGGGGTTTGCTCGATACCATCAGTCCTGCGGGAATCTGAACCCCTAATTCCAGCCATGGCAGCAGCCTGCACGCGGGAAACACGGAGGGAGGCTTTATTTACACAGGGGATAACAGTTTCAAGGGGAAAAAAAAGTGGTTAAACGCAGATTCGGGAAGCTCCTATAAGAAAACCAGCTGCACCAGAGACTCTTTGGCTTCTCAAACTAGAGGGAAAATGCCTGTGTGGGGGAGAACTTTGAACTGGAAATGCCTCGGGAGCACTCACCAGGATCCTCACGGTGAAAAATTCAGGAAGGTACAGAAACCTATTCCCTCCGGCAGCGGTAACGCTCCCGCCAGCCTTCAGTCCCTCCCTCGGCTCAGGGTGTTAACGAATTTCCTACCCCGTTAGCTTTGGTAAAGCCTGAGACAAGATTTCCTGCCCCTCCACCAGCCTTCCCCCAGGGCATTCCTGACCCCCCAGATGCTCCCACAACTGCCCTCCGAAAAAAAACAGGGAGCAACAGGCTTTTTAATCAGGGTGTTTTGCCCGCAGAGAGATTGTATTTCACCTACAAAACACGAGCATACACAGTTTTTAGCCAAACAACCTCTCCCGGCCGTTATTTACTGAAGAGAGTAGGAAGTGGTTACTCTCTCGAGCTACAGCAAAACCACAGCGACTTTTAATTTAATTATTTCCCCCCCCCCCAACGCAGCGCGAAGGGAGCGCAGCGGCAGCGCTCCGAAGAGATGCACACACAATACATCTCCTCTGTTAGTTGACAACCCTCTTCTATTTCGGGAATGCTCATCTGCAGGTGGAATTGGATTTCTGTTCCCATGACTGACACCACCACTCGCTCCAGCCCCGGCCTATGGCAGCGCCTGCTATTTTCAGCCCTCTGCCTCTCCCAACAATACGATTCCGAAGGTGAGAACTATTTCCAGATAACACAAGAACTGCATTTTGCAGGCTTTTTTTTTTTTTTAAATCTAAATAAATAAATCACGGATTATTTTAAAGAAGTTTTGGAAGAGGGTGAGGAACCCTCTCCAGCAAAGCCAGGGTCTCCTTGCATTAATGGGCTCTTCTTCTAGATAATGCATGGAGTTGCTGAGACTATTAAAATGAAATTAAAGTCACTGCCCTGCTGGAATGGGCAAAAATGGTCTTACCTGGGCTATCACAAAGCTATTCTTCATCAAGAAGAGGGAAAGCACCTATTCCTTCTCTCCCAACAAGACCCTTGCCTCTGGTGACAGACTGGCTCTGAAGCTCTTCTGAAGTCTCAGCCACAGCCAGCCTGTGCTGGGACTGTCCCCAGAAATAGCCAGAAGCCAAAAGAAATAGCAAAATGTGATGCAGCATTGAGTCAATATCGTACTCCAACCTAAACCATTCTCTGATTCTACTCCCAGCAAAAAACGTTAGATCTAGAGCGCATCATTTTGGTTTCCACACGTTGGCACCGCAAATACCCGTCACAAACACGCAGCAGGAGAGCAGGTTGGGTTCAGACCCAGGACATGAAGAGTTAACTGCTCCCTGGGAGAAGTGTCAGCCCAGATCCCCAGAAAGAAAAGCCGAGGGTGGGATAATAAGGCAAAGAATGTTAACCGTCTAATTAGCAATCAGAGAAAGAGGAATTTTGTGATCACTCAGAAGCCCTGACTTCTTCAGGCTTCGGGTTGACCCATGGTGAGCCCCGGGGTCTGGCGAGGGCTGTTCCGGGGGGTTCACCCCGAGGCCCCTCACATGGAGCCGCTCATTGCTGAGATGAAGGGCTCTGCGAGATGACGGGCTAAAATCTGCCAAAAATTGGGAGTTCAGCTCCTATCACCGCACCAGCTGAAGGGCTGCCCGCTGCGGCTCGCGTTGGTCCCACTTCCATGGCAATTAGCCACAAAAGCTCTGGCAGGGCAGCAATTGTTTCAGCCTCCAGAAGCTCGTGTCTTCCATGACGCCCATAACGAACAATGCCCCGGACAAATTAAATTCCAGTCAAGTCGTCACCAGCTGCAGCTCGTATGCACACAATTTTTTTTTTTAACTAACGCATTCTGGAGCAAGCCCTTCCTTGTCCTCCACAAGCTGAATTGCTCGTGCCCCACAGGGCTGTTAGAAAATAATTACTTCTCTGAAGCCACAGGCTACTCTTCCAAAGTAGGTGTGCCCCATGACTAACGGCTGGCAACCAACCAGTTCCATCTGCACTTCCAGCAGCTCCTCTTAGATCCAGGCTAACAAATGTGAAATCCCCTTTTTTCACCCTTTTTTTTTTTTCACCCCTCTGTTAAAAATGCTGCCTGTATTTCCTTCGGCGTCTCCTCGAAGCGTATCTGCTGTTTATCACACCCACCCAGAGATCGGGCTCGAAGGCAAACGCTCTCGGCTCCACAAGTCTCTACAAGGGACGGCCGCGCTTCAGCGCCGACAAATGAACCTGGCCTTGCACCTCCGCAGGGTAAACCATGGGAAAACACAGGGATTTTGTTGCTTTTCCCAGAAGGATGTTTGCAGCGAGGCCCTTCAGAGCCCAGGGTGGGATTATACGCCTGGAGGAGTCACCAAAATGGAACTAGAGAAACCCACCCGTGGCTCCTGCGGCTCCTCCCGGGGTCACAGTGTCCGTGTCCCACTTCCAACCCGACTGGTGTCACGGCACCAGGAGACGTGAATTCCTTCAGACGAGCAGCGAACACACCACGCAGCCCGGAGCAGCTTCTCCAGAGGGATGTGGGAACATCAGGAGCCAAGCCCTGCTTAGTAAAACTGCAGGAGAAACTCAAGAGATGGAACCACGTCCACAGGGCTGACTGCACCCATGGGTCCCCAGGGTGTTCAAATCACCTGTTTGTTCCCCAAACAAACCCGGTGCACGGTCCCACCTCAGGTTAAACCCACCCAATGCAAAGTGACGGCACTCAGAGTCTCCTGATGGACAGACACCCGCGTTCCCAACAAACGGAGCTGGAAACCTCTGGGCAACGCAGCCCGGGGTTATGAATTGGAAGAGAAAGACTCAATGAGAGGGTAGTTTATTTCCAAGTACTTTTCCATTCCTCCAAGAGCTTCACATTCACCTGAAAATGATCTCCAGGTCCTCTTTGTAACAAAAAAAACCCCCAGTAAACCATTGCATTGACCAGCACTTAATCCATCCTGCCTGTGGTTACCTCCACCTGACTCAAGACAGCGACAAGATCTCTCCCTTTATCCAGTTCCTGTTTTCCTTCTTTACCAACAAACACCGAAGAAACCAACGCAATTAGGCTCAGCGAATCCCTGACCACATGAAAAACCAGGCTTTAAAGACCATCAACACTTGAATTTCCAGCCTTGTACCTTTTCGTCTCCAAACTTCATTCCGTTCTTAGTCCTACAGGGCACCAACTCGCTCTCAGCTGCCCGATAATATGTCAGTATTTTAGTACATTCTTCTCATCCTTCCTTGCTTTTCAAAGCCAACACCTTCAAAAATCTCATATAAAATATAAAACTTACTGAATATTTATTTCCCTAAGTTACAGCTCCAGAAAAGGTGCTGGTTCCCCGTCCATTCACCAGTTCCAACTTCGCAAAAACCCATTTTCCATGCCTCCAGGTGATCAGCACCGCTCCGGTTTCAAGCTTTACCGGTCGGTGTTGGACGAGGATGGAAGCCAATGGGTCAAGACCAACAGCATGACTCCCCACGCCATTCACCGCCGGGAATGACAATCAGGTTTAATTGGGATTAGCTGCAATTAAACCTGCCCGACACCAGGGTGACACACGCTTTCCATCGGAGCCACCGCGGTGCTCAGGGCTTACAGGAAAAAATGGTTTCCCAGCACTTTGAGTGTGACGCTCCTTGAAAACGATGCCAGTTCCTTCTGATGATTGGAAACTCGTTACCTGGAGCGACCCATCCCAACAGACACGCTCCCATCCCACACTCGCCCGAGGAGCATCCACTAATATTACATTTATTGACATAATTCCGAAGTTCAAAGCAAAAAAGATCACACTTCTTGGTCTTAACTTTAAAGTTCTTTTGAACTTTAAAGATCTTTCTTTAAAAAAAAGGAAAATAAAAAGAGCCTCTTGGGCTTTCCCCCCCTCCAGTAGAAAAGTCACAGAATAACACTAAATTCACACCATTTGTGTTTGGGGCTTGTACCATCATTCATAGCGAGTAACTGAAAAGAGAAGCCATGAAATGTCATGATTTATTGAGCATAAACACTGATCCTCTGCCAGCAAAAAAAAAAAAAAAAAAGGAAGTTACCCTTAGAGTGGGGGAAATGAGAATAACCAGGAATCCAGCAGTAAAAGCTGAGCAGAAGCTGCAAAGGGTTAAAACATGAGAAACAGTCAGACTTTGTACATTTCTCTAAGAGCAGATGAGGCAGAAATGGACAAAAAACCTTCAGGGCTCAAAAAAAACCCCCAAATGATTCCATCTCTTTAAAAATAGATTTTTTTTTTTTTTTCTGAAGGGACTAAGTTGAGGGGGGAAAAAAACCAAACCCCCCAGCACTTTTTGGAGAACGTTATGGGGATGTCAGTCTGACTGACTGCTGCTCCCCGGAGCCATCCAGGGGGCTGTCACCTCCCAGCTGCCACCTGAGCGGGGACCAGGGAGGTGACAGGAGGAGGAACATCCTCCCACCGCCCCCAGCCCCGCAGATCCCCCCCCCCCAACCTTACAGTCACAGCAGCAGCAAGATTTTTTTATTTTTTTTTTTTAAATCACTCTTAAACAGCCTATTTTCTAGCTTTTTTTTCTTTCCTCCCCTTTTTCTGTAGAAGGAAAATAAACCCAAGCAGGGGTTACTGAGGTTTCTCAGCTTTTACNAATAATAAAAAAAAAAAAATCTATCTTTAACTGCGAATTCGGAAGCGTTTTCAGTCACACAAAACCAACACAGGCTGGAGAACTTTCAAACTTTTCCTTGTCAGAAGGAAGGGGGAAAAAACACACAATAAATTATGAAAAAGCATAATCCTTAACTAAATTTCCTGTTTTGTGTCTCAGCATTAACAGTGTGCCTGAATTTCCTCTTTTTTCTTTCTTTTTTTTTTTTTTTTTTCCTCTTTTATCACCACGGCCAATCCCTACCCAACAACCCCCATCCTAAATTACTGGAGGTTCCAAGCCTGTTGGAATTGGAAATATCAGCTGAATCCATAACTCATCCCCAGGAAAAATCCAGCTCCTCCGCCCCGTAAAATAAAGATTAAACATCCTCGGGCTGCGGAACCGCTCCTCTTGCCAGCAGCCGCACCAGGAATTAACCAGAGATCACTATATTCGCCCTTTTCAAAGAAATTTTCTGTCCTGACCGCTTTTAGTTGGTTTTTAAATGAGTTGGTGGCTTGGCGGGTGTTTTGGAGGAGCAGCAGGAAGGAGGGAGGCAGCGCGATTGCGCAATATTTTAAAGTGTTTATCAAATTGAGGGGGGGGGGGAATTTACATCCCAGAAACTTGAGACCGTGGCGAGCAACTTTCACTTTCAGAAATAGCCTTTAAAATGAAAACACGGTCTCGCTGCACAACGGGCCTGTCTGTTCTGGTATTTTAATAAAGGGCCTTTTAAGCAGCAGATCGCAGGGGACTCCCAGGACCGTCTGGAGCAAAGTGCCCATCGCACGGGGCCACCCGGGCCAGATGCTCCCAGCTGGTGCCCAAAAGCAAGGTCTGGTTCTTCCAGAGCTCTCTAAATTCCAGCCACTTAGCTTTAAATACAAACTAAGTGGGTAAATCTAAGAAAAATTAATTTTCTTTCAGAAAAAAACACTCTCCAGCTCTGCTGGTCTGTCCTTACTGCGAGAGGGTCAGACCACGCAGCAGGAGGGAACTGGATTTTACATTTGCTTTTAGTTTTGCTCCCTTCCCAATTTAATTTCTTCTGACATTCCGCACCTCAAGCTGGGAAACCCACCCCAGAGAAAGAGAATATATCCCATTATCTGGCAACAGGTGAGAAGAACGAACCCAACACGCACTGGCCGAAGACAACAGAGATGCTACAACAGGGAAATTCCCAAACTGGCCACACGCACAGGAACCCGCTGACGGATTTTTGGTCCGCGGAAAAACCGATCAGACAATAGGAGCAGCATTTGGGCAGTTCCAGAGAGCTTCCCACCTCCGAGTTCAACTGTTAGACCTCAGTGCCCCAATTCCTTCAGCTTCTCGTAAAGATGGGGCAACCAGCATGGGATCTACCAGCCCCTCCCAGGGCAAGAAGGTGATTTATTTTATTTTTTTTGGAAGTGAGAGCTTGAGTTCTGCCTCCTCCTGAGGACATCAAAGGAAAACTTTCCCCAGCTGCTGGCGAGTGGAAAAGCTGCTACTTCGAGCCCCACACAAACCAGACTGTTCTATGGACGACTGGTTGGGCCCTGGCCAGCCCCAGGGCTCCGCGGCATCACCGCTCGCACGCGAGGAAGCGGAGAAGGGCATTTACCAGCAATAAAGTCGGGTGTTTTCCGAAGGGAAGAGCGTCCAGTCCCTCCGGAGCCCGGCCCAGGGACACGCAGCAGGACCACGGGGCCGGGAGCACGCCTCGTTAACGCTAACGAACTTCAGGGCACGACAACCTCCCGGCGCAGGGCAGAGCAGTTATCTCCGTTATGCAGATAAGGAAATAAAGCAGGAAGGCAGAAGTTGGGGCGGCCACAGGGGAAGTGTGATGAGCAGAGGACAAACCTCCATCTCCCCAGGCACACGCTCCTCTCCCGGCCACCCCATTATCCTTCTTGCCTGCTCCATCCCAGAGAAGTCAGTCTCCCCGAGCTGCCATTCCCCTGCCTTCAAAGAGGGGTGAATGCCCTCCTAAGACAACTCTCGATGTCAAAAAAGCACTAATTTCCTTAAGTAATAGCAGTTCGATACCATATCCAGGGATAAGATGGACACAGCAGGAAAAGGGGTAGGTACGCTGGAACGTGCCTCCTGTGTAAATCATTAAAATCCACAACAATGGTCCAGCCACACAAAAGAGCTATTTCCATTTGTTTCACAGCTACAGATGGCAGAAGAAAACCTCTCAGACAATACGCTCTATTTAAACATATTGATCCAGCTTTTTTGGTGCGGTTCCCCCCCCCCACCTCCCGTCCTGGCTACAACCAGAAGATGATAAATGGCACCGGGGGGTCATGGAGCTGCCCTGCCTTTGCTTTGTGATGGTGGAGCTGACTTGGGACCCCAACCCAGCAGCAAGGGGCTCACCTGCCCGTGCCCCCCGGGACGTCCCACGCAGCAGACAGCGAAAGACACACAAAACCTCTCCACGGGGTGAAGCTCTGACCCCCCAAACCCTACGTGCTCGAGAAGCCAGTCCACGGAAAGTAGCGTGTTGAGAAAAAACCAAGCAATTACCTAAAAGGTCTGGAGTTTACTCGCAGACCCAAGACTAAATATCAAGTTACTGACTTCTGTGGTCAACCACAAGTCAGCTTCTCTCCTGGTAGTAACCACCGCAGGTCTGCTTGTCCGGGTCAGTTTTACAAGAAGCCCACAGCTATAAACAAACCTGAAGGTCCTCAGTTTCCCACCCCCTCCCAGAAAAACCCATTAAAGATAATTCAACACCTTAAAAGCCACAAGAACTTCTTGCCTCATTTACGAGCAGTAACGGAGAACGCGTCTTGGGGCAGAAGGCAGCTCTGTCCCACACCATTTGGGTTTTGTTTAAGGCCACATCTGACGGGAACGGCCCCGGAGGGAGGTAAATCCAGCACCGTTGAAGAAAACGAGCTGCAGCGAGGAGGAACCCAGCCCCAGCTCCCGAACCAGGCGCCGTGACACCTCCCAGTCCCTGCTTACCTACGCAGCACACGCTTTCCCTTCCTTACCCTCCTAAAGGACACCCGCCACTATCCGGCTTTTCATTCCGCACCTCTATTTGGGAAACGAGGAGAGGAAGGAGAGGGATTTCTCTCTTTGTCTGCGGCACCCACTTATCTCCTCTACTTCGCTCTACCTCAATAACACAGAAAATCCAGACCCTGCAGCCACCCCTCCTTTATGTAATTCACTAATGTCTCCAAAGTACTGGCCAGACCGGGCAGGCTACCATTACCATCCCTCGCTGGCCATCAACTCCACCAGTTATTTATCCCTTCTCTCCACAGCCTCTCCAGACCAACCCGCCCTTAATTCTCACGCAGGAAAAAAAACAAGTAGATTAGATGATATTAGAGCTTCTGACGAGCTTCCCAACCTCCTCTTATACCCCCAAAAAGAGGGTCTAGACCCACTTCCCATTAAGTCACCCAACTTCCAAAGCCGGCTGGTCCTGAACAGCGTCTCTCGTCGATTATGGTTGCTCCCTTTTGCTTCATCCACCCGAAAACCTGAGACTCCCCCTCTCCATCCCAGCTCCAGCCCCACTGCCTGCCCTTCCCCGTCACGACAGCCCCTTCCACCCAACGCCCTCCTGCTGCTCCTCACCCAGAGATCTCCCCCCCTCCCAATGCAGCTCAGCCTCTCCTTGTGTCCCCCCCAAACACACCCCCAGGTGGTCTCCTCACGCAGAAATTACACACCCCCAGCCCACCAGCCCCCCGTGATCCCATCAGACACCCTCCCAGCTTCTCTTCCCTATCCTTCACCTCTCTACACAACCTCCAGCACCCCCAGGGCCCTCCTCATGTCCCCCCCCCAGGGCCTC
>QJSC01002802.1:0-17943 GCA_003697955.1 Calidris pygmaea | reverse complement strand
GGGGGGGGGGGGGGGGGGTTCCGGTGATGGCGGCGGCGGGGCCCGGGCTAACCCCAGGCGAGGAGAAGCACCCCCCGCCCCCCCATCCCCTCCTCCTGCAGGTCTCCGGCTGCTTTAGTTAAAGAAACGGATCAATTCGGTTAAAATAGCCCAAACCGCCAGCTGGAGGAGGGCCCAGGGAGGGGAAAAGTGAACCCCAAAATAATCTTTTTTTTTTTTTTTTTTTTGCTTTCAGGGTGCTCCCCAGGGGAGGTAAGAGATGTGAGGGGGCTGGAAGGAAACACCCCGAGCCCCCCATCACACCAGGGTCCTGCTCCCTCCTCCTCCTCCACCGAGGAACCGCTGGGAAGAAGGCAGCGTAAAAGAAAACCATCAAAAGAGACGAAGAAATAGACCTACAGCTACAAAAAAAAAACAAAAAACAAGCAGGGGCAGGAGAGGAAACAGTGCCCAAAGGGGAAGAAAAGACCCTACCATTTCTTCCTTTTGGACAATTTTGGAACCACCATTTGTTGGGCTCCCACAAGCGGCCGGAGAAGGGCGAGATGGAGCCGGGGAAGGGGGAATGGAAAGAAAAGGTTTCAGGCCTTTTCTGGGAGAAGCGAGGGAGCAGCGATTGAGCGGCAAAGAACAAAACCCGGGAAGAGGGAGACGATGGTGGAGCCTCACGGGGCCCCGGGTCCTGCCTCAGCCCCGGGGGCAAGAGGGAGAACAAAGAAAGTGTCCAAATATTTTATTCTTCACAAGTTACATGAACCACATATTACTTTATGGAGCATTTACAAATCATTATTAATTTTTTTTTCCCCTTGATATTAATCTTCAGCTGTACCTGGTCTCCTGAAGGGGTCTTTTCCCGTCTCACACCCACCTCCCCCTTCGGAGCAGATGCTTTTTGCCCTCCCCACCCTGATCGAGTAACTACTTTAAAAACAATTCTGAGGTGGATATAAAAGTCTAGTGACTTGTAGGGGAACTGGCCGGAGCTCTCTGCTCACCCCAGGAAGGACGGGGGGCACTGGGGGGGCTTGAATTGGCTACAGGAGCTTTATCCCCAACCCCAATCTCACACCCGCTGTGCCAAAGGATAACGGCTCCGGGAACCGGCGGCCGCTTGATTTCCCACCATCCAAGCAGCTTTTTTATTCCTTCTGCTCCCTACTCGGGCCCACCCTAGCACAGTCACCCAGGTTGATCACTCACATGCATAAAAGACAGATTAAAAAAGCAGGAGGGGGAAAAAAAAAAAAAACCAACCAAAAAACCAACCACCAAACCCCTTTTAAACACCAAAGAAACATCATACCTTTCTTACTGTCCACCCCACTACTTCACAGATTGGATGGTTCCAACAACGTAGCCATAATTACTAAACACTAGACACGTTTTTTGTGTAGGACTTGGAGGGGGGGGAGGAAGAAGCCCAGGGAGCCTCCTGGGAATCGCTGGGGGGCACGTTCTACCCGGCCAGTCCCAACTCCCACACATCTACACCGACCTTTGGGAGGCGACCACCGAGCCCCAAGGGGTTTATCAACACTGGCCACGGCGCTACAGACCTGAACGAGAATCTAAAAACCAACAGAAACCCCCCCTTTCCTGGAGGCGAGAAGGTCCCGGGAGCTCCACAAACGTCACCGTCCGTAACCGGCAGGAAGATGAACGGGGGGCAGGAGGGGGGGTGTTAGGTAGGACTCAAAACACTTCTTTGAAGTGGCACGTGGGCAGGAAAGCGAAGACATCCTGTAGTGACGAGCGCATCGTTCTTCAAAAACGGGTTTAAAAAAATTCCCATGTAGCAAATAACATAGAAATGTAACAGTGTAGTTAATATTATTATTTTTTTTTTCCCCAGTTTCTTTAGAAAGACTGTCGATGCTGGTTTGTGTTCAGCTTCCTGGATCTTCCAGAAGACCAAAAAAAAAAAACAAACAAAAAACCTAATGGAAAGGCTGAGAGGGAGGAGCAGGAACGAAGACTAAGGGAAAGAAAGCGTGAATCTGTCTTTAACATGCAGGTCTTAAAAAGTATTTTGTTTTTTTTTTTTTCCATTTTTTTTTTTTTTCCCCCTCTTGGACACTTCCAACTCAAGAAATGGCAACACGCACATGGCTTCCAGTTTTTAAAGCAAAGAACATAGTTCCCACGGACTGCGCTGCAGAGACAGGGAGACAAGACATTCGCAAATTCAATCTTTTACGAAAAATAAAAGCGTCCCTTTTAACCACCGTGAACGCCAGAGAAAGGAACTCGTTTCTCAGCCCCCAACACGGGAGGGAAGTTCTTATTCACCACTCCTCAGGGCTCAGCACTAGCAGTACTGATGCGGAGAACCCGGTCTGTACGGAGGGGGACACGCACCAAATGGCTAAATTAAGGCACAAGACAGATAATTGCAGCCAAATATGTGAATTCCCACTCAGCTTCCCCCCTGGGACAGCCCCGCTCCCGGCTACGGCCTCACCTGAAGGGCTCATTCCTGCTGATCTTCGTTACTGGCACTTGGAGTTCGACTCCTAATCTGGCTTCGTAGCTGCTCTATGAGTTCAGGGTTCTGCTGCTGCATCTGCTGAGCGAACTGCTGGCCCCTGAAGGAGGAAAAAGAAAAGCAACAGCCCCATTAGCCTCCTCACCCTCGAGGTCCTGGGAAATTTCTTTACAAAACTCCCCTCGAACAAATAGCTCACGTGGCCAAGAGAGGCACTAATTCACCCCAATATTTAAGCCTTCCTTACCTGTTAAATTAAAAGTTTCATTTCTGGTGAGAAAACCCCCCAAAAAAGCCATTTACCGATGGAGGCAATAGGAAAAACCCAGCTCTACTCACGCCTGTATGAGGCTGGCGAGGTCGTTGGTGGAGGGGCTGGTGCCGGCAGCTCCCATGGCATTGTGGCCACCAGAAATCATCCCGGACATGCTGCGGGAATAAGGGGTCATGGCTCAGAGCAGGGAAAAAGAAATAAATAACCACACAGAAATCGTTTGGTTTACGCTGGGAGGGGAGTGTCAGCTTGAGGGGAGCACCTTCCCGCAGGGATGATGAAATTATCTCAAAGGGAATCTTCTGTGACAACTTTTCCTTCATTAACTACAGAATTAAACTACACCACATGGAGAAATACTGACAACAGCGTCAGTATTCCCAGAGATTCCCCCTTCTGTGTGCAAGCCCCTCGTTGTGTTTACTTAATTAAAACACTGCCCTTCCTCACACAAGGTATTTGCTGATCTGGAGAACCTCAACACGGATCCGCTCGTGGGGAACAGCCCAGAGCTCACAGCCCCGTCCTCTGGAGTCCTCGGGCTGCAGCTGGTGCAGAACCTCAGCTGGCAACAGCCGTGGAAGAAGCCAAATTATCTCAGAGGGTAATTAAAGGATGAGCTCCCGAAGGTCTCTAGCTCCCTGCCTACCTGTGCTCTGAGAGGACGGCCAGGAGAGGTACGTGCCTTATTAGTTTTATGACTTTCTATTATCTAAGCGTCTCACAACCGTTGTGAATTGATCCTCACAACCCTGTAGCACAAAGAATGGAAATGTTCTCGTTCTAACGGAGCCGGAGCTGTGAAATCCTGGCTCCTGGTCACACAAACACTATGCAGCGGAGACAAAGCGACCCCAAGCTTCCCAAACCCCATTCCAGTGCCATGATCTATCCTGCCTCCCTCCTGCAAACTCCCTCTTCTCTACTGAAATCCCTCTTCAGCACAGTCCAGGGTACTCAAAACACATTCACTGAGGAAACTGGGCCAGTTTAAAGTCTGCTCTCCGTAATTCCAGCCCAAGCACAACCCACCCTCCCACCAGTTCAGAACGACTGCAAATGCCAAAGACACACAGAGCCTCCAAAGAGCGATTCAAAGAGGAAATACAAGATGGGATCAGACTTACAGCTGTTGTACTTGCGGGTTGTTCATTAGGTTAGACGCCTATTTAAAGAGGGGAGAGAAAAAAAAGAAAAAAAAAAAAAAGAAAACATGACACCCTATTTAGTTCAGAAATGACAGGGTAGATGTGCAGATGTTGTGCCATTCAACTACAAACAAAGTGAAGGCAGAAATACTTGGAAACGGATCAATAGGACAAAAATAGCGAGGAGAAGCGCAGTGGCACACACGAGACAAGGCTGGTAACGCAGTAAAACAGAAACCCTTTCCCCAGCCAGCCTGTTGCAAGGAGAAGCCTGTGAATAAGTCACCGGCTTTTTCTTTGACCTTAATGAGACATGAGCACAGTTTCCTCATAGCAACACCGAGCCCAAGAAATGAAAACAAGTCTCAAGAGACACGAGAGCTCCCCACGCCATGGACCGACACATTTAACCCCACACAGAGCGGAGCGGGCCAGACTGTGATCTCTGTCCACATTTACCATACTCATGAAGCCAGGGTTGTTCAGCAAACCAGCTAAATCGAATCCTCCTGGGCCTCCGGTCTGCAAGAATAAAGGAAAAAAAAACCAAAACATGCTGATGACATCCTCTCACTTCCTGATACACAGTACTTTAATATTTTACCCCCAGAGTTATCAGAATCCGGCCTTTAAACCTCAACAAAAGGAACACCAAACCCTTTGTGGAGCTCCCAGCAAACCCCGGGGGACTGGGCTCCCCAAAGGAGCGAACGGGCAGATTCTGTGTTAGGTGACTTTCTGACCACCCCCTCCCCAGCAGAGCCCCATCAGCAATGTGCAGCCAGAACCCCCTACAGCTGCCACCTCAAACACATCCACTTGGTCACTTTTGCACTGGAAAAGTCTTTAGAAAATTAAAATCCCCTTCAAAATGCTAAAGTAACATGTTTCTGCATGGAGCATGTCAGCAGCGCAGTCACCAGCTTTCTGGCTAGGAAACCTCCAGGTTTCTTTTCTTAAGAAAAGAAAATCTTTGTAAGAAAAAAAAAAACCCACCTAAAACATCCTTAACACCCTTTTGTTACTGCTAACAGGTCACTGGAAAAAAAAAAAAAGCAGCTGGATTTTAGGAGCAGTGATTTTAATTAAGAAAGGTGCTTAAGGCAAAATTGCTGTTTCAAAACACTCCTTTTTTAATCAGTCTCATTTTCTAGCTCTTTCAAATAAGCCCAAGGTGACTGTACTCAGGCAGGGGAGAGAAGTTCCCCTCTCTGGGTTTCAGTGGAAATGCTCAAAGCCAGGCTCATTAACCATCTCCCCTCCCTCATTAACTCTCTCCTTAGGATCTGCATCCTAAACACAGCCCAGGGCATCGCGGCTCTGCTGGGGAGCCCCCGTTAATGCTGACAGTGAAAACCCTTCTCCTCATCTCACCCACACCGAACAAGCACCAGTTTCAGAACTTACAGGGCTTGGAGTCTCCTTCATTTTCTGTTCGGCTATTTTAAGGTTGGATTTGTAGGTGTCGTTGTCTGGATCCAGCTCCAGGGCTTTTTTGTAGTAAACGACAGCTTCTGTGTGTTTATTTAAACTGGAGAGGGCCAAGCTATTAAGTGGAAATAAAATGAGGAGTTAAGAATTAGAGAAGCACCTTCGGTCTTCCTCCACTCCCAGCAGAGGTAAAACACTAGGATTTTTTTCCATGGGGCAGAACACACCGATAGCATCGCTGCCGTTAGACGTTTTGAGATTAAAACTCTAGCGCATAAATAACCTGTTTTTACTCACCCCATTCTGCCATAAGCTTTGCTGTAGTTTGGATCGATGCCTATAGCTCTTTCACAGTCTCTCACTGCTCCGGCGTAATTTCCTAGTTTACTGTAAGCAGCAGCTCTGGAGGGAAAATAGAGAAAGATGTGCAGAAAACACTTATCAGCTTGAATTCGCTGATGGAGGTCACCCCTGTGCCCTCTCTGTAGCCTCCTGCTGGAGGAGGTGAAGTGGAGTGTGAAGCTGACACAAACCCAGGCCATGCCGGGGGGAACAGGCTGCTTTCCAAACACCCAGCCCACTACAAGGAAATCCAGGCTCTCACTTCTCCTTAGAGACTTCCCAAGGAAGAGCCTGGGCTCCGGGGAGGCACAGAGGTATCACACTTGCTAATTCAGTCTCTCAGCTTCCCTTGAGCCTTGACTTCTTACTCATACCGACTCTTTCATCCATTTCCTCACACTCCGCATACGAGGGAAGATTGTTTTCGAAGCCATAAAATGCTCCTTCGAGCCTCAGTCTCCCAATTCTTATTGAGGGGCCCAAAACCTCACGGGGCTGATCCTCACGCAGCTAAAGCAAAGCTTCCCTAAAAGCACCAGCTGGAGTTCCTCACCCCAAGAAAAGACCTCACTGCCATTAGCACGTGCACAGACCCATTATTCCTGCAGCCAGCAATACGTACACACTCATGATAAGCAGAGACCTAATAAATCCCCATTCCGAGTCTGTTTTATTCAACAACCGTCTTCCCACCAACTTTCTAACATTTTTGCTTAGAACTGAAAAATGGGAAATTCCCTTGCAGACCCGATTTTGCACACACATCAGTTCTCAGTAACGAGCCTTCAACTTGTCTCCCTCCACCCCTTTCTTCTTCTTCTCAACCCAGTCCCTCACACCTGGGCTCTCCAGCCCACTTGGAGTTAATTGCACGAAAGCGGATGGTATTTCTTGGCACCCTTATATCTCCTCAAATGCCTAATAGAGTTTGTTTCCCCACCCACATCCTATCTAGAGATGCCAGGGCACAGAGCTGGCAGGAGGCACAGGAAAGTGTGTCACTTAGCTTAAAAAAAAAAAAACCACACACAAAGAGCAAGCCAGAGAACAAGCAGTCTACAGAATCCTAAAAAAAAAAAAAAAAAAATTTTGACCTTTCAAGAGTCTTGAATCCAAGTAGTAAGAACAACACCACAGGTGTACGAGGGTGGAGGAAGATAATCAGTACCTGTTGCAGAAATACACAGCGTTGGATGGATTTAGTTCAATTGCTTTTCCATAGAAAGACACAGCAGCTTCAAAGTTCTCTGCCTTCATTTGTTCGTTTCCTAAAAAGATGGCGGAAAAAGCTCATTACCAAGTGAAAAAACAGGGACAAACAAAAAGCAAGAGCCCTGGATCTGTGATCTACTTAAGAAAATGGAACAAGGGGAAGCCAACCACTTGCAACTTCTGCTGTGTGCAAGTGGGGCATGTTGCACAGCGAGGGAGGGGACCCGTGTCCCAGCCTCATCCTGCAAGTGCCCTACGCACCCCCAGCTGCCCTCGCGCCTGGGGGACACCCGAGGGGCCCCCCAAAGCAGCACCGTGTCCTGAGCAGTGCCCGGGCTCAGAGAAAGCTACACCAGCGCTAATCCTTCTCTCTTGCACGGTGGAGAAAAGGCCACAGGCGGAGGAGAGCTCAAAGGGAAGGTGCCCTCTTCTACACGGCGCGGGTTTCTCAGGACACAGAAGAAAGCGCTGCCCCAGCTGCCCGTCTGGGCTCTGTGGCAGATAAATTCCACCCACCCACCCACACTCCTGGAGCACACGCAGAGAAACAAGTAGAAATGGAAAAGCTGATCCCATTTCCTTCTTTTCCTCCCCACTCCAAGCATTCTCCAGGCACCAAGTGATTAAACCTCCCTCCCCATTACCGTCCAAACCTCGTTACACACCAGCTCCAGAGGAGGTTACCTTCAGTCTTGAGCCTTTCAGCTTCGGCAATGTCATCTTCAGAGGGGGTGATGGGCTCCGAATTCGTTCGGATGTGCTCGGGTGCCTTAGAAGGAAAGGGAGGAGGCTTCGATGAGGACTCCCACCGCCGTGTGCTTCACCTCCCCCTTCCCAAGCGCTGCCTCGTCAAGCCCAAAACATTTCCCTCCCACACACCTCCGAGGTGGGCAGCATCGCCAAGGGGAACCCAGCAGAGCTCATTGCTCTGGCTGCTTACGTGGAAACTCAGCACGCGCTTTAGGGCACTCACTCACCTTTCCGGCAGCAGCTTCAAAGATTTCAGGAAGAGTCTGGGACACAGCGAGGCCTTGGTCTTCCATCGAGACCCCAAATGCTGTCTCCAGGCACTGGATGGCCACTAGGCAAGAAGAGTCAGGCAATGAGCACTCCCCACTCCATCTAAATACGCAGCTTCCCCCCCCAACAGCACCTGAATTCATTACTATTGAACATCCTATTAAAAATAAACCACCCTAAACCACCCAATTTCACACACCAGACTTGATATTTGGGCATTACCCTCAAATTTTGCCAAAACCACAGAGCTGGAGAAGCCTTAGCTCTGCAGAGGAAGCTCCTGGATTGAGGAGCTCCCACCCCCTCAGGTGACTCCAGGGCAGGTGCTGGGGGTAGAAGTTAATCAAACTGGGGTTTTACCAGCCTTCCCACAGCTGTGGGTGGCAAAGAGAAGGTCTGAACGTTTCAGAAAGAGGTCACTTGTCAGAGGGTGGCTGCTCCATGAAGTGCCGTGGCCACACAGAGGTGCAGGGACACCAAACCTGCGGCTGCCCCCACCTCCTCCCTCATCAGGCACCTTGTCAGGAAGCTGTTCCCAGCACAGAGGGGAACCCCAGCGACAGAAAAGTTTTACAAAACCCTCATGCCATGTTTTACAGCCCCAAAAGCACCAGGAATAAACCCCTCCTCCCACCCTCCTCTTCCAGCCTCACCCAGGAATGTACCCACCGTCCTGCAGACGTGCCCGGGCTCCCTCTCAGCAGGACAAACAGACAAGCCAAAGATTAAAGCGTAAGCTCCTTAAGTAGATCTTTTAAGATCTGTGTGCTTTCCTTTAGCAGTGAAGCCCTCTGAAAAACCCTGTACAAACACTCCAGGGCGTTGCTCCGGAAAAGCACTTTGATATCAGAGGGGGAAAAAGTGCTCTACAAGTGTAAAATGCTTCCACACGACAAAGTTCTCATTTTACACAACACTACGAGACTCCTCCCTCCACCTCGTTTAAGATAAAACTTCTAAGTCTCAAACGCAGGGTCAGAGAGGCTTTTGATCCCAGGTATATCCCTCCCTCAAGCTAATCTGCTTTTAAAAGAGAAAATCACACAGGCAATTGGCATCCCTAATGCCCTGGAACCCTCCCCAGGAAGACAAAATCATTTCAAATCATGAGCAAGGTGTGATGTTAGGAACAGCCCGGCCAAGTGAGAGGCAGAAGAGAGTAAGAGTGTCCAGATTTTCCCAAACGTGGGGCTGACAGACCTAGACACGTGAACAGGGAAGCGCGTGCAACCACCCACCTTCCAAACTCTCCTGGGCATCCGGAGACAGACCCCCATTCTGCAGCTGGTCGTGTAGGAACTGGATGATGGAGTAGGCAAGGCGCTTCTGGTCTGCCATCCCGGGAGGCTGTGAGCAGCTTGGTACAACTTGAAAAAAAAATCTGTAGAGAGAGAAGTTGTATCACTTGACGGACAAGAGGTCAAAGAGCTTTCCTGCTGCTCTCTCCCTATGAACGTGGAGGTTAAGGGAGTTGTTCAGGACTGGCCAAGGCCTCCAGAGGCTTCATTAAACTCTGCTGTAACCACGACCCCCTTTACATGAATTCTCTGGGCCTCAATTCACCCTCTCCAGTGCGAGACGCAGAGCAGAGTCCTGCCCCACGAGGCTCCTGCCAAGGGAAATACATGAAAGGTGCTGCAGGCACTCAGGCTACCGAAAGGCCTCTGCCTGCCAAACCGAGCACCGAGGATCTCACCCCTGAACCACCCTCTTCTGCTTCCAGGGCATAATTTGATTCTGAACCAAAACCGAAAGCTGAAGCAATTTGCCACAGTTAGCAGAGCCGGGGTTCAGGGCTGCCAGTCCTCTGTGCTGCTTGCCAGGATGCCGATGGAGAAGGAGAGCGAGGACCCAAAGCAAAGGCACCCCCCACAAGCCCACCCCCACGGCTGGGGCTCCCCAGAGACCCCGACACAGCTCCTGCCAGCACGAGGGACCCAGCTCCTTGATGGCACCTCTGCTGAGCCGGAGCGCCCTGCCTCTCCGGAACACTCAACTGGGTTTGTAGCACAGACAACACATTCAGGGGGACTTAATAAGTAAATTGTTTAATTGCAGACTCTGTGAAAGAGCGCCCAAGGGAGCTCGGCTGGCCCCAACCCACTGAAAGCCACCAGAGGCTTCCCCAGACAGGCACCGCGGTGGGTGCCTTGGGCAAGGGTCTGTGCCCGGCTCCCAGTCCCGGTGACAAGCGGGGACAGAGCCCACAGACCCCCCCGGGGCAGGCACAGAGGAGGGAGGCACCTCTCCTTCCCCGGGCCCCCGCCCGCAGCTCCCCCCGGTGCCCCGGGAGACAGGCCCGAGGGGCGCGACGGGCCCCGGAACCCCGCCCCCCCTCTCGGTACACCGCTCCGTGAGGAGACGGCACCATCGGCAGCGCTCTCCCTCCCGTCAGGGGAACGGGGCCCGCGCGGAGAACCCCCTCCCCGCCCCAAGAGCCGCAGGCCCGGCCCACACCGGACCCCGGCTGAGGGAAGCGCCAGGCCCCGCCGCGACCCCCGGGCTCAGCCGCTACCCCCCCCTCCAGGACCAGAGGCGGGACGTTTCCTGGCGGGGAGCGCTACCCCTAGGCCCCGTTTCCCCTCCCGGTCCCCGCCGCCGGTACCGCCGCCCCGCCCCGCTCACCGGGCGCCCCGACACTGGCCTCGGCCGGGGCGGGCTGAGCACTGCGCATGCGCCCCGCCCCCCCGCGCCTGCGCACGGCCCCCGCCCGCCCCGCGCCTGCGCGGCCGCCAAGCCCCGCCCACCCCTTTCCCTTATATGGAGAGCCCGGCGCCTCGGCGCACGCGCGCTGCGCACGGCTCGGGGGCGGGGCTGGAGGCCGGAAGCGCGGCGGTCGCTCCGCCCTGATTTTTTTTTTTTTAAAAAAACCATCGAGGGGGGGGCGTTGCCATGGGAACGGGCGGGCCCGGGGGCTGCTCCCGCCGGGGCTCCGCTCCCGGGCCGCCGCCCCGCAGCCGCCGGGGCCGAGAGCCGGGGGTAGGGATGGGGCTCGGCGTGTGCGGGCGGACGGGCCGCTTTCCCCGGCCCGGGTGGAGCGAAGGGAGAGGGGAGAGCGGCCCGGTCCTCCAGGCTCCCACAATCCCTCGCTGCCGGCGCGCTCTCTCCCCACCTCTATGGTTGGGGCACATGCTCCCTGCGTGGGGCCGGCGCGGTCTCCTCCCGGCCTCGTCAGCAGAGCGGGGCCTCCCGCCACCCCCGGCACCCCCGGCATGGCCCCCCCCACAGGTACCGGGCGGCGGGGGGGGGGGAGCACCCGGTCTTGGGGGCGAGGGGGTGGCGGGGAAGGGGGGGGGCGAAGAGGGGAGGAGGCAGGAGGAGGGCGGCGGGGGCAACCCCCAAGGGCTGTGTTGTGGGGCCGCGGCCTCCTGCTGCCCTCCCACCCCCCGCCCTCCGTCTCCTCTCTGTCCCCTCCATTATCTCTCTGTCCCCTCCATTATCTCTCTGTCCCCTCCATCATCTCTCTCCCCCCCCATCATCTCTCAGCCCCACAGCTCCCGCCCCGGGCAGGGGACACCCCCGCTTCTCCTTGGGCAGAGGAATGGCGGGGAGAGAGGGGGAGGGAGTCAGCTTTCCCGAAGGGTTGGTCATGGCTGAGAAGGGTAAACAGTGCCCGGAAAATCATCCGGCTGCCGATCGCCGCCAGCACCCTGCTGCCTCCCGAGCCCGGCTGCCCGTCAGCGGGGTTTTGTTTGCTGAGCCTCTCCCTTAAGTGCTTTTATCGAGCTTTAGCTACGCAGCCAGGTTTTCGGGACCGTGTCTCACGGCGCGTTTCCTCCCCACCTGCCCAGGTAACGTGGTGGATAGCCAGTCCCCCAGGCTGCTGGCAAATCAGCTGAGATGGGACCTGACGGCCGAACAGATAGAAAACATGGCTGCAGAGCTCACCGAGAGGACGAAGCTCGTGTACGACCGGGTGGGCTCCCAGGAGCAGGGCGAGGTGTCCTATGAAAATACCCTCAAGGCACTGGCAGATGTGGAAGTGGAATATACGGGTGCGTACACGGAGAGGCAGCACTGCTTTGTGGAAATCAATGTGTTGTTATTAAGATTTTGTTGGTGGTTTAGTTTTTCTTTGCTCTGTGCTGTCATCTCCGTTTTTCTTCCCTTGGCTCCCTCAGCAGTACGGTGGGGTGTTGACTTTTTTTTTTTTTTTTTTCCCCAGTTAATGTTTATAGAGCTAGATATAAGTACAAAGAATAGAGTGGATTTGGAACGGAAGAGCGAGTCTCAAACAAGGACGGCGCTTTGGTGGCGCCGCCGCTTTGGCAGCGGGATGGTCTGCGGGGGGAGCAGCCAGGTTTTCAAGGTTGTCTGTAGCTTTTCTGCGTGGAAGTGCATTAGTGGGTACAAATCGTGCCTCGGCAGAAATAGTTCAAACGATCTAAGAAACCTTCAGCTTTTTTTTTTTTTTTTCCAACTTCTCCCCTAAGGCAGCGGATCAGTGTCTCTCCGTGTGTCTTGTTTAAACGCTGCTGTTGTTTTAGGGATTATGTGTAAAGTAACACGATATGATGGCATCGTGCTGGCAAATGATGCAGGCATCGATGTAACTCCGGCTAATTATTTCCAGCAGCCCCCCTTGTGCCTCGCAGCATCTGTTATCTGTCCTCACCGCCCCTGTGGCCAGGTGTCAGGTCTGTTTGAAGCAGAAACCAGCCTGAAAAACTCTTCTTTCTTCTCTCTGCTCTCCTTTTTTTCCCTAAAATAAGGAAAAGCCCTTACTAAGCAGGGGGAATGTTAACTTCAGCACAACTGTCAGCACTTTCCCCGGGCAACAGAGAGCAGCAGCCCGCTCACCTTCTGCTGCGCAGAGAGTTCTCGCTCCCGCTGGAGTTGTGTTATTTGAAGTTTTGCAGAGGTGGTGGGAGGGAATGTTCTCCCTGTCTCATCTCTGAAATGGAAATACGTCAGGGCACAGCACACCTGGGACGTGGTGGCTTTTGAGGAGCCCCTGTGGTAAAGTTGTAGCCTGGCCCTCTAAGGGAAGGAGCCGCGCAGCGACGCTGCCCCAGTGTCTGCCAGCATAGAAGTGCTTGATTCTTGAAAGGGTTGATGCCGGCTACAGCCGGGGCAAAGCCCCTGGGATCTCACAGGCATGAAATTTGTGTGAGTTTTGCAAGAGAGATGGATTGTAGAGGGAAATGGGTGGACAGACTTGCTCTGCAGCGAGTAATGAGCAGACGCTGCTGGAGAGGACAGCTCTGGGTTTGTCTGCCGGCCGCAGCTCGCCTTGTTCTTCCTTTGTGTGGGCGGGTAGGTCAGGCTTCAGGGTCGTCAAACTGGCTCCCAATTAACACAGGCTCTCTGTGTGCACTCCCACTCACGAGCAGTTCTGGGACACGAAGCCATTACCTCCCCTGTAATCCCTCTTCTGTCTTTCCAGTCCATCGGAACATGCTGGACTTCCCCCAGCACGTCTCTCCCTGCAAAGACATCCGTGCGGCGAGCACCGAGGCCGACAAGAAGCTCTCGGAGTTCGACGTGGAGATGAGCATGAGGCAGGACGTGTACCAGAGGATTGTCTGGCTCCAGGTGTGCCTGGGAGGACGTGCTGCCAGCGATGTACCCGAGCAGGGCACCAAAACCTCCTGGAGTTACATCAAACCCTGTTCCCTTGTCCCAGAACTTAGAAGTGAATGATATCGGGTCAGGTCTGGAACCGAAGCGCTGAGTGATGGTGGAAAAATGGTCCAGCTGTTAGTGAGAACTGGGGAGTTGGGGTTTTGGGGCTCTATGCCCCCTCAGGGCCTCGATTACCCCTTTGAGGAGATGACATTAGTAAACCCTGCTGCCTCATGCAGGGAAGGGGCTGAGAAGCCCTGAAAAATGCTGTATTACGACATAAAGGAGACGTGTTTAAAGCGATATGGTAGGAAGCAATGCACCAAACCAAAGCCCTCTTGTGGGGTGTTTCCATCTCCTTCTGGGTCACTGGTGTGACCCATATAACCCATAACTCCTCCCAGGAACCAACATTCTGCTACACCTGATCCTGCGGTTCCCTGCGCTCATGGGTTTTGTTTTACAGGAGAAAGCAGAGAGCGCTTCCCTGAAGCCTGAAGCGAAGAGGTATCTGGAGAGGCTGATCAAACTGGGGAAAAGAAATGGTCTCCATCTCCCCGAGGAAACGCAGGAGGTGAGATCTCAGAGCTTAAAGTAAGCACACACAGAGGAGGCTTTGCAGCGCTACGGGACGGTGTAGGGTTAGAGCAGAGGACTGAGCCCAAATTTTGCCCCTGATTCGTGTGACCTTGGGGGTGTTGGGTGGTGTCTCCATGTCCCACTTCTTCCTCTCTGTTGGATGGGGATGACATTTACAAAATGGTGTTGAAGCTGGGAGTCAGGGGGCTCCCAAAAAGCCAAGATATTGCAGACAGCACTGTGCAGGTCAGGAGTGGAAGTAGCTCGTGGTCCCCATATGCAAGGGAACAGTCGGAGACGGTGTCCCCATGGGGCTGGGGGGCACTGAACTGCTCAGCGTCTCCTCTCCCACCGTGCGCCAGTGGCTCAGGGAAGGAGCTGGAAGCTGGGTTAAAAATAGAAGAGAAGGTGAAACGAAATAAGGGTAGGGGAGGTTGTTGCTTAAACACCTGCAGCTCCGGAGCTGGCAGGAGACAGCTGGGACCTTGCTGAGGTGGCTGCTTTCCTACCAGGTGTGATCAAAGGCAGCCTGTTCTCGGCTGAGCGCTCAGCGCCTGCACGCAATTAATTCTGCTGCGTCGCGTTTGAATAAGAGCCAAGTGGGGGCTGCTGGGCAGCTCGGCGGGCGGGCTGCTGGCTGGGGACACTGTCTGGCTTCCCCCTTCGGGCTGACTTTTCTCTGTTCTTCTGTATTTTAAAGAAAATCAAAGCTATTAAGAAAAAGCTGAGCGTCCTTTGCATAGACTTCAACAAGAATCTCAACGAAGACACCACGTTTTTGCCCTTCTCCAAGGAGGAACTAGGTACGGAGCGCTCGGGCTTATTTCTCTGCTGGTGTGGCCCCAAGTGCCTGGATTCCTCTGACCGAGGAGCAAGAGGAATCAGTCCCAGGGCTGGTATTTCTGGAGAGGCCTGGCCTCTGCATCACTCCTGTCTGCTCTTTTCTCAGGGGGGCTCCCTGAGGACTTCCTCAACTCCCTGGAGAAGACGGAGGATGGCAAGCTGAAAGTCACCTTGAAATACCCGCACTATTTCCCTCTCCTGAAGAAGTGCTACGTGCCCGAGACGAGGAGGAAGGTGGAGGAAATGTTCAACTCCAGGTGCAAAGAGGTAGGTAGGCCTTGCTGCTCACCAGTGGGGCCAGACAGGACTCCAGGTCAGGTCCAGGCACTGAAACGGTCTCCTCTGAGGTTTGTGCTTCCTTTCTCACCTGCATACCCTGCTTCACTCTCTGACTCTACCTCGCAGGAGAATTGCTTGATCCTCAAGGAGCTGGTGGACTTGCGGGCTCAGAAAGCCAGTCTGCTGGGCTTCAACACGCACGCGGACTTTGTGCTGGAGATGAACATGGCTAAAAGCAGCAAGACGGTGGCAACCTTCCTGGGTACGGCGCGCGGCTGCGGAGGGGAGCAGCAGGGACACGCTGGGCTGGGTGTGTGGCTCTCGGCCACAGGCACTAACCCTCTTGCCTTGTTTTTCCCAGACGAGCTGGCCCAGAAGCTGAAACCCCTTGGGGAGAAGGAACGGGCTGTGATCCTGGACCTGAAAAAGAAAGAGTGCGAGAAGCGCGGCCTGGAGTTCGACAACCGCATCAATGCTTGGGACATGCGCTATTACATGAACCAGGTGGAGGAGACCAAGTACAGCGTGGACCAGAACCTGCTGAAGGAGTACTTCCCCATGCAGGTGGTCACCACCGGCCTGCTGGCCATTTACCAGGAGCTGCTGGGGCTCACCTTCCACCTGGAAGAGAAGGCTCAGGTCTGGCACGAGGACGTCCAGCTCTACACGGTGAAGGACACCTCCTCCGGGGAGACCATCGGCAAATTCTACCTGGACCTGTACCCACGGTGAGAGCTTGGGCGAGGGGGAGCGAGGGAGGAGGGCTGGGGCCGTGCCACGTGTTTTGGGGAAGGGGAGAGGTTGTCCCACTCCCAAACACGTAGCTGTGCGGAGGGAGCGGTGTGTCCTCGGGCAGGGCTGTCCCAGGAGAACAGGGTCACCCCCTGGTGACTTCTGCTCCAAGCAGGACCGTAGTGGCTCGTGGCTGGCCACGGTGGAGGCTCTGTGTGACAATCTCCTTTCCTTGGCCTAGGGAGGGGAAATACGGGCACGCAGCCTGCTTCGGCCTGCAGCCCGGCTGCCTCTTGCCAGACTCCAGCCGGCAGATCTCGGTGGCTGCCATGGTGGCCAATTTCACCAAGCCCACCCCGGATGCACCCTCCCTGCTGCAGCACGATGAGGTGGAAACCTACTTCCACGAATTTGGGCACGTCATGCACCAGCTGTGCTCTCAGGTGAGGCCGGGCTGGCAGAGGGTTTGCTTCGGTACCTTTTCCCTTTCGTGCTCCCCTGTGGAGTTAAACGATGCCCGGCTCTGAGCTGGCCGTGTCTCCCAGGCGGAGTTTGCCATGTTCAGTGGGACACACGTGGAGCGGGACTTTGTCGAGGCGCCGTCGCAGATGCTGGAGAACTGGGTGTGGGAGAAGGAGCCGCTGCTGCGCATGTCCAGGCACTACAAAACTGGAAGCCCCATCCCCGATGAGCTGTTGGAAAAGCTCATTAAATCCCGGCAGGCAAACACAGGTGGGTCCCCGCAGAGGGAAGAGGGGCTGGAGAGGGGAGCGAGGGCTGTGTGACGTCCCCAGGGAAGGGCAGAGCCTTGCTGTGGTGTCCTCTATGCCTGGGGAGGGGGAGGGGACACTTAATGACAAGCAAGGGTGGTGGCACGGTGAGGAGGTGCTGAGGAAGGCAGGGATTATCTGCAGGCAGGGGATGGGGATTAACCTGAGTGGGTGCTGTTGAACTGGTCCGGTCGGCGAAGCGGGTCAGAATTTGGGTGTGGGGAGAGCAGTGGGAGCCCCCCAACCCGGCCGGCCTCGGGGACGCTCCTGCCCGCGGGCAGGAACTCAGTTTCCCCTCCTCTTTCTGACAACCAGGGCTCTTCAACCTGCGTCAGATCGTCCTGGCCAAGGTGGACCAGGCGCTGCACACCCAGACGAAGGCCGACCCCGTGGAGGTGTTTGCCCGGCTGTGTGAGGAGGTGCTGGGCGTCCCTGCCACCCCAGGTACCCGGGGGGATCCCACTCATCCAGGCCTGGCCTGGAACGTTGGCTCAGCAGCTTCTTTCCAAGGCTGGGGCTTTGGGCTGGCTCAAAGGGGCTGTTTTTTGCTGGCTCCAGGAAAAGCAGGGCTGAAACCATGCAAAAATTAACTGGAAAGTTCTTCCCTGTTTCCCCTGGGATTGGGAACGGGCTGTCCCAGCGCCCGCTCTGACATATTCACAGCTCGGGGGGGGATGTTCTGTGCCGTGAGCGCTTCCTGCCGCCTTTCCCGTTAACGCCCCTTCCCTTTTGCCACAAAGGTACAAACATGCCCGCCACGTTTGGCCACTTGGCTGGAGGCTACGATGCCCAGTACTACGGCTACCTCTGGAGCGAGGTGTACTCCATGGATATGTTCCACACGCGCTTCAAGCAGGAGGGGATCATGAACTGTAAGGTAGGGAAGGGCGTCCCGCGCCGCCGGGCTCTCGGAGGTGGCAGGAGGTGGCCGTGGGAGGGTGGGTGTCCTACGTGTACCCCCCCCGTCTCTCCTCGCAGGTGGGCATGGATTACAGGAATTGCATCCTGCATCCCGGGGGTTCCCTGGATGCTTCCGACATGCTGAAGAAGTTCCTGGGCCGCGAGCCCAAGCAGGACGCCTTCCTGGCCAGCAAAGGACTGAAGGTGGAGAGCAACTCGCTGCCTTCAGCCTGCTGAGAAACTGCCCCAGCCCGGTTCGAGTCACGCCACCTCCTTTCTCTCCGCACCAAGACAAGCCATCCCTCGTCCTTCTGTCACCAAACGTGTCCTGGGCCAGCCCCTGCCTGGAGCTGCTCCTCC
>QJSC01002784.1:5473-27578 GCA_003697955.1 Calidris pygmaea | reverse complement strand
CGCCCCGCCACCTCCACGCCGGGGACTACGACTCCCATCATGCCGCGCGGGCTTCCCCCGGAAGGGGGCGTGGCCTCCGCCTGGCGGCCGCTTCCGGTCTGGCCGTGAGGAGGGAGTGAGGGAGCGGTAAGATGGCGGCGGCGGCGGTGCTGGAGTTCCAGCGCGCCCAGTCCCTGCTCTCCACCGACCGCGAGGCCTCCATCGGCATCCTCCACTCCATAGGTGAGGGCCCCCACCGCTTTTCTCCCGCCTCCGCACCCCTCTCAGCTCGCCCGCCGCCGCCTCCCGCTCGCCACCGCCGCCGGCTGCTGACTCACCCTGCGAGCCGGACGGTGTGGCGAGGCCTGGGCCCGCTCCGCCGGCACCGGCCCGGTTCTCTCCACCGACGCGGGTCCTCCACCCGCACCGCCGGCCGGCGGTGCGGGTGGAGGACCCGCGTCGGTGGAGAGAACCGGGCCGGTGAGGGCCCCGCCGGCTTGGTGAAACCCCGGCTCCGGGAGCCTGTCAGCGGCCGGGGCCGGTTGCTCCTCCCCGTTCCCCTCGGTGCCGGTAGAGGCCTGCGAATTTACCGCCGTGAAGGGACCTGAGGGAGCCGGGGGGGCTGCGGTGGGGCGGGCAGGAGTTTCCCGCTACCGGTTGTTTGGGGTTTAGCTGGGTGTTGGGCTGGTTGGCGGTAGCGGCGTGAGGAAGCTCTGCTGGAAGTGAGGTTTTCCTCTTACCAAGGCTAAAATGCATTCGCTGTTTAAAATTTACCTTCTTGGGGCTACGCGGAAAGTTTGGAGGAGTTTTCCCCGGGTGCTGCGGCTGGAGTTTTAACTTCTGCTTGTTCCAGGACGGACCCCGTCTGCCTGGTTCCCGTCCCGGGCGTTCAGCAGTGCCAAGGAGATGTTGGTGTTATAAAGGGGTTCGTAGGCATAGTGCGGACATCTCCCTTTATCTGGGGGTACAGAGGGGGTATTTCTGGTGTATAAAAGAAGAATTCTTGGTTCTCATCCTGCATGGTGATTTCTGAAAAGATGCTGTGACCTGCTGTCACCCCGCTGTGTCGGGGAAATAAAACGTTTCCTAGTGCCCGCGTTAGGCCTCCACATTGGAACTGCTGTTCGGTCTTTAAAAGTTGCTCGCCCCTCTCGCTGTTGCTCTGGTTAATTAGTAGTTGAGTTGGTGTTCTCAAGCCTGTCAACACACTTACAGCCTGCTGTTGGGTCAGGCTCAGTCGGGAGCAGCAGCTCGTGTTGCCGGTCGTTGGGAGCTGGAGCAGTGCAGGGAGCGTTGCCGTGGAATTTCTCTTCTTGAGAGCAAAGTTACTTGGCTTTTGACACCGCGTGTGTTAAACAGTGGGGACTGAAAGCCACAGTCTGCGCTCAGGGGCAGCGTGGAGGAGTTCGGTTCCCTCCTTAGAGCTGGGCAGTGGATTTTGGCTTTGTTTGGGTAGAAGTTGGGAGGAACTCACCCTCCCAGGGGATGGTGGAGATGGATATTTACAGGGTAGCAGGTGGCAGGGAAGAAAGTGTATTATTTTGTGCGTAACTTATATGAAATTGATGTTGTGTAAACACAGGTCTGGTTCTGCCTGATGTCATTTGGCCTTTCTACCTCCTTCAGAGCTGGAGTTACTCACGTTGGTACAGAGTGAGAATTAGATTGTCAGAGTTTGGTGTGGAAGGAGCCCTGACTCCTGCAGCAGCTCTAACACCTCATCCCCTCCCGAGCGAAACGTTCCTGGCTCTCCCAGCCCATCTTGTCCTCGTGCTGCGTTCTGGCCGCAGGATCGCAACGTAATGCACAAAGCGGCAACATCAGAAATCCCAACCCCGGAAATCCCATTAAGTTTCTTTTATTTGGTTTTGTGGCTTCAGTGGGAGAGGGGTCTCTTGTGTGGTGGTGTTTTTTTTTTTTTTTTAAATAAAACTTGGAACAGCTGGACAAGCTTAATGAGACTGCTTCAAAACTTCAGTTGTATTCAAGTCGGAGCGTGCGGTCGTCTCTGTCAGCTGGATTAAAGCCTTGGTGAGGTACAGATGAAGCGCGCTCTATACGCTCTACGTTTAAACTTCCCACATAATCTGTTTTCCAGATCTGGCAGGCCAGGCTGAATTCACTGCTGCCTGTTACAACAGTTACTTTATTTTGGTGCCTTTCCAGGAGCTGACTAGTAACGATTATCTTTTAACTGAAATAGCATTAAAGGTAACTTTTCCACTTTTTTTTTTTTTTTTTTCTAGTGAAGCGAGATGTCCAGGAAAATGATGAAGAAGCGGTGCAAGTCAAAGAGCAGAGCATCCTGGAGCTGGGGTCGCTTTTGGCCAAGACCGGGCAGGCAGAAGGTGAGCCTGAAATAAGTAACTGAGGTACCGGGTAAGGCACACTCAAATGGATCTCGCCTCTTTATTTAATGGAAGGGGAGTAAAAGCGGATTTTGGCAGGAAGTGTTCTCTCAGAGACGGGACAGAAACTAAAAAAAAACTAGATAAACAACATAAAATATTAATCTCGTGTTACTTGGCCCGGTGTTCCAAAAGATTGCTGATGCGTTGGACAGTTTAGATTATGACCCTTTGACATCTCGCCATTTTAGTACAAATGACTGAAGTTTGGTTAAGTTGTCAGGTTTGTGAAGTTTCTCTCGTTTGGTTTTTAATAATCTCAGAGCCTGATTTCAAATTGGAAAACTTGTCCCCCAAAGTCTTTTCTCACCAGCAGCTTCTTTCTCAATTAATTGATTTGTCTGCCGAAACATTACATCACAAAATCCTTGCCCGGCTCCTTGTGAGAGCAAGACTTGACAGTCCTTCTATTGTGAATGTGTGAAAGGACAGAAATGAAGTTCTCTATTCAACCATTTTTGAGTTGAATCTCTTCGTGTCTTGTGTTTCCTGGAAAGCTCGAGGCAGTGTGTTTGTTATTTTGTACTCAGCAGTTTAGTTTGGTTTCTTTTCCTGAAGAACGCTCTTGCCTTTTCTGGGGCACCTTTCACCTCCAGCGTTTTGGGAGCTGATACACCGCCTCCGGACAAAGAGCGTTCTCTCCTTGGCCATGGTATAGCCCTGATGTTTTCTATCTGTGCACAGCAATAATTCAGGGTGGGAGGTGAAGCGGGTGTGCTTTTAGCAGCCTGAGACTGGTTGAGGAACACAGGCCAGCAGAAGGTTTAATCAAACTGAATCCGACTGGGATGGCAGATCGAACGTTAGAGTCGTTCATGGAAAGCAGTGTGAGGTCTCAGACAGCAGGAGGTCAGGAGCATGGTTTTGCATTTGTTCTGAAACACACACTTGGTGTCCTACTGCCCCGTCTTTGCAAACATCTATTTTGACTTGGGCATTTAACTGGTCTACCCACGTCTGCCCGTGTTTGGATGTTCAGACACTGATGCCCCCATGATTTGCAATTGAACGGAGCTTGTGACAGAGTAGATCGTTTGCACGTAGAGTGGTGCTGGAGACAAAGGTGCTCTTCATCTCACCTATCTCTGGATGTCCATGTGTGGTTTCCTAGTGTGGATTGCTTTTGTAGTCAGTGAAGAAAAATAAGCCCTTTCACCACATGACTTACCTCTTCTACAGTAAGAGTGTGGGGCAGGACAAAGGAAGTACAGCCCCAGCTGTACTAGGGCCCGTTTCTCTAATTGAGTATTAAAGGAACTCAAATCAATTAGCTCAGAGGTGTCTGTGGTGTTTGGGTGCCCTTTGCGCTCTCGTGTTTGCTTCTGTGGAGATAACTAAAGATGGCTTTACTCCTGTACCAAGGGAGATGTGTGTGTTTGGGCTAAAAAGGGGGAAATCATCAGAAGAGTCTCTCCAGGTGAATGTGTGGCTGTGCTGCTGGTGCCCACCGGCCCGAGAGAAGGGTTGCTGGGTGCACGACGGTCTCCTTACGGCTGCAGAACTTGGAGTAGTTTTGAGTTAAGCTGAAGTCTTACAGAAGTTTAAAGAACTTCAGTGTATTCTCAGAGGGTGGGTAGCTCATAGATTTATTTTTTTTTTTTTAAGGGGAAGGCTAAGTGATTAATAATGATGACATCAAGACCACGTATGTGTGTAAAGGGAACACCAAGCTGCAGAGCAACCATAGTCTGAATAGAAGAAAATTAGTTTAGTGACATGAAGAGGGCAGTTGTGTGTGTGTAGATGGGAGTGAGATCAGTTTGTGCCTTCTGCAGTGCAGCTGGGGATGAAGAAAGGGGCTACCACAGTGTGGAGATGTGCCAGTCCTGTGGGAAAGACTGTCACCTTCTCTCTCCATGTGCTGTCTAGGGTGAAGTAGACTGGTGGGAGTGGCAGTCAGGGGCAGCAGCGTCTTCACCAGGGCCAACTGTTCACAAAGACACATGGATCTTCGTATCCGAGGGGAGCAACTCCGGTGCTGCTTAATCTAATGAGGGAATTGCTGAGGTGGTGCATTTTCTGGCCTGAATGAAACAGATATTGCTGTAGCTCTCACTGCAGATGTTTTCGTTTCAGCTGGTGGAATTTCTTTGATAGAGTCGAGGTGGTGTGGTGGCTCATTGGCTACTTTCAAGTGTAACTACCTTGAGATCGTAGAATCATAGAGTTGGAAGGGACCTTAAAGATCATCAAGTTCCAACTCCCCTGGCCTTGAACCCCTCCAGGGATGGGGCAGCCACAGCTTCTCTGGGCAACCTGGGCCAGGCTCTCACCACCCTCACACCAAAGAAGTTATTTCTAGTATCTAATCTAATTCCCCCCTCTTTTCAATTTAAAACCCTTCCCCCTCCTCCTAGGGCTCCCCTCCCTGATCAAGAGTCCCTCCCCATCTCTCCTGGAGACCCTTCAGATACTGGAAGGGGCTCTAAGGTCTCCCCAGAGCCTTCTCTTCTCCAGGCTGAACCCCCCAGCTCTCTCAGCCTGTCCTCACAGCAGAGGGGCTCCAACCTTCTGAGCATTTTCATGCCCCTCTGCTAGACCCATTCCAACAGGTCCATGTCCTTCCTGTGCTGAGGACTCCAAAGCTGGACACAGGACTCCAGGTAGAGTCTCCCCAGAGCAAAGCAGAGGGGCAGAATCACCTCCTGTGACCTGCTGGCCACACTTCTTTTGATGCAGCCGAGGATGGGGTTGGCTTTACCAGCTCAGGTCAAGCTTCTCATCCACGAGCACCCCCAAGTCCTTCTCCTCAGGGGCTGCTCTCCAGCCATTCTAGGGAGAAGAAAGGGTCCGTGAGCTGCAGCCTCAGGAAAACATCAACTGCAGCTTGGTGGGGTTTGAACATTACAACTGCTGTGGCGCTGCCTGGCTGGGGGTGTAAAATCAATCTGTAGGTTTTAGAGGACTAACCTCTAGTGAACTATAGCCTTTGCTTAAAATAATAATAATAATACTACAAATGACCCTCTTTATCTGCTTGATAGAGATTAAGGATTGAACTGGTAGATTAATTACTTTTTTTTTTTCTAGGACAGCTCTAGATTTTTATAGCATTGTTTAAAACCGGGAATACCTGGGATGAGGGATTCAGGTTCGTGGCACGTTAGCTGGGGGAAGTGCTTTCTCTGAGGATGAGCTGCAGACTTCATTTTCCACAGAGGCTGCTCATCACTTCTCTAGAGCTGTCAATCACACCATTACCAAGCACTGCATTTACTTTAAAAAAACCAAAAAAACCATAATCCTAAAAATAGTTGACAGTTACGTTGGTAGGAAAGAGAAATTTCTATGGGAACTTTGAGCTTGCACCTCTAAAAGTGTAGTTTGCAAAATGTAGGGATATTCTAATTGTTGATCCTGCTTTCCGGTGAATTCTTGGGCTGCTGTTGAACGAGTCAGTACAAGGACAAGCACTGCAGTGTATTTTGTGTGATTTTTTTTTTTTTTTTTTTTTTTCCCCTTTCTTTTCTTCAAAAGTTGCTTTCCTGTGTGGAAGAGCACGTTGTGCACTAAACTGTGACTCAGTTGGCCTTGAGGAGCGGGTGTAATGCCGCGATGCCCAGTAAGAAGGTACCTTGTAGTAACTGGGAGTTGATGGAGCTCGGAGAGAGTCTTGCTGCCTTGATAAGGTGGACAAAAACCGGCAAATTCTTAGTTACAGAGCTCAAAGCTGAGGATACAGTGGTGTGGCCTGCTAAGAAGCAGACTTATTCCTGGTGTTGTGTGGTGTTTTCAAGGGAAGAGCACAAGAACCAGCTCCTGGGCACCTCCAGCTTCTCTTCCGAGCCCAACAGGGTGATCTGGAGCCCACCTTTCTCAGCTTGTGTCGAGAGGAGTGATCCGTGAGAGTAGCTCCACAAAACTGGTGTGTTGGAAGCTGCTGTCATGGTAGTTTGTTTACTGTGTGTGAAACCAAAGCGTTTGATTAAAATGATGGGGTTTTGCCTCCCCGAGTGGTGCTGCAGATCGAGCGCTCCTCAGAAGGAAGGCAGTGTGGGTGAAGTCATCATCTGTGGGTGAAGTCAGTAAAGTTTTCCTTGTTGAGTAAAAGCTGATTGAAACCATCAGTCAGTAATGCTCATTCTTCAATATTCTAGTATTAGTATCTCAGTTCTAGAAAAACCTGCCCATTTATTCTCAGAAAGTAAAATTTTCATGAAATCTTAGTCATGGCGGTCATAGCGTCTTGTTTTATTCCCTGTGCAAAGTCTGAGTGGTTCATTGTAGGAAGAGTGGGGATTTGTTCCTCTGCTGTTTGGAAAATAAGGCTCCTCTAAGGATTCAGGGCGCACTCGAGAAAAGTTCCGTTTGTTCTAAAACTCTGCTTTCAGATGTATAAAAATGGCACTTCATCACCAGGAGCAACTGGATTGGAACACGCTGGGAGTTCCACTTCTTAACGGAAGAAATGAGCTGTATCGGGCTTGATTAAACTTTAAAAATAAACAGGTTGAGAAACTTAAAAATATAAGGAATCATTTTAGGTAATTATTAAAATTATTCTTACAAAAATTATTTAGCATTACTGCTAAGTGAAATACGAAAGAAGCCTTGTTTTCATCTGTTTTTATTGGAATCCTCCCAAACTGAAATTCTGTAGATGCTCCTCTTAATACTAATTGAAATGAAATTAGTGTCTTAGTTTAGTTTGATAATAGAGTATATTGAAGATTCCTGAAATACTCATTACAGGTTTGGTTTTGTTGTTTGTTTTTTTTTTTTACTACCAACTCCTGTAAAGATGGTAGTGTGAGATCTGGCTGATGGTTGGGTGAGGCTTAAAATTCTGGAGTAACCAAGGGGTGATTTCCATGTGTGACCCCACGGCGTTGTGAGTCGGCCCCGAGCCCTGCTCTGGCTCGGCTGCTGCAGGGATCATCTTCCCTGGCCGTGAACACGCGTCTCGGTGACCCGGTCCCACGTTCTTTAGGGCAGAAGAAGACTTTTAACTTGTGCTCTGTGGTTCCAGCACTCAACTCCCTTCTGCTCCCACGAGCGCCGAGTCCTGAAACTGCCGTGACATTCCTGCCCTAAAAATGTCATTTTTAGTGTATTTCTTTATAAAGACTTTTCCTTTGTGAGCTTGAGACTAGTTTTGTAACTGTAAACTAAGAAGACTAGTAGAAACAGAAAACTAGTTGGGTAAGGTAAGGTCTAACTAGGTAGCGTGGGTAGTTGAAGTGTTAGAAATGTCCTTTATTCAGTAGTGGAGCGTATCTGACTGGCTTAGGTATGGCAGATTAAAACCTCAAACTGTGAGTTAATAAAAACATACTTAAACTATAAAAATCCGTTGCCCGTTTTATAGAAAAATCTCAAAGCGTTTAGCAGATGCTTATGTTTTTAAAACGTGCCCGAGGCAAGTGTAGTTACAAATGGTGTTATAATTGGGTGAACTGCAGTAAGGGGAAGCGTGCGGTGTGGGGGAAGACCAGAGCCCAGCCGTGGCCTTTGCCAGCCCCCGTGTTTACTGCGAGGCTTTGCTTCGGGTGATGTTTATCGCCCTTTTCCCATAAATGATGTTGAGAGACTGCTTATAAATTGTTTGCTGTAATAAATACCGCTGTGTGTAGACGTGTCGAGTACTCCAGCTGTGGTGTGACTTTTGGCCGTGCCGTTGTGCTTCACGATTCGGTTTTTCTTGCCTACAGAGCTGGGAGGACTCCTGAAGTACGTCCGACCCTTCTTGAACTCCATCAGCAAAGCAAAGGCAGCCCGCTTAGTCCGGTCCCTGCTCGATCTCTTCCTCGATATGGAGGCGGCAACAGGACAGGAGGTGAGATTCACATTTCAGCGCTACTGCGTTCCTCAAAAGCCTCTAACACCATTATCTGACCTGCTTCGCTTCACACTGAAGGATTATTCATGTCAGGAAACATTCATTTAGTGCATTTGTACATATTAATAAAACATCAGATAATTTAATTTGCTCATAGTCATGTTTTTCCGCAAGCCTCAATCTGCTCCAGGTTAGAAGTAACTCTCACCCTGGGCATTTTTCTTAGATTTGTGTTAGGCACATGGCATTAGTAGTATTTTGTGGTGTGATTAGTGTTGGGGATGTGAGAGGAGCAGCGCCTGTCCCAGTGAGCTCGGTCCAGCGGAACAGTGGGGACAGTGTGTGATGGCACAGAGCTAGAGGAGGGAGCGTTCGAGGTCTGGTCAGGAGTTGGTGTGATTAGATAGAATCATAGAATGGTTTGGGTTGGAAGGGACCTTAAAGATCGTCAAGTTCCAACCCCCCTGCCCTGGGCAGGGACACCTCCCACCACACCAGGTTGCTCCAAGCCCCCTCCAACCTGCCCTTGAACCCCTCCAGGGATGGGGCAGCCACAGCTTCTCTGGGCAACCTTGGCCAGGCTCTCCCCACCCTCACACCAAAGAAGTTCTTCCCCAAATCTCAGCTCCACCTCCCCTCTTTCAGTGTCAAACCCTTCCCCCTCCTCCTAGGGCTCCCCTCCCTGACCCAGAGTCCCTCCCCATCTCTCCTGGAGCCCCTTGAGGGACTGGAAGGGGCTCCAAGGTCTCCCCAGAGCCTTCTCTTCTCCAGGCTGAACCCCCCAACTCTCTCAGCCCCCCCTCCCAGCAGAGGGGCTCCAGCCCTCCCAGCATCTCCGGGGCCTCCTCTGGCCCCACTCCAACAGCTCCATGTCCTTCTGCTGTTGGTAGCCCCAGAGCTGGAGGCAGCACTGGGGGGGTCTCCCCAGAGCGGAGCAGAGGGGCAGAATCCCCCCCTGGCCCTGCTGGCCACGGGGCTGGGGATGCAGCCCAGGGTGCGGGGGTTTCTGGGCTCCAGCGCACGTTGCCGGGGCGTGTGGAGCTTCTCACCCACCAACACCCCCAAGGCCTTCTCCTCAGGGCTGCTCTCAGTCCATTCTCTGCTCAGCCTGGATTTGTGCCTGGGATTGCCCTGACCCACGTGCAGGACCTTGCACTTGGCCTGGTTGGACTTAGAATCATAGAATTATTCAGGTTGGAAGAGACCCTTGGGATCATTGAGTCCAACCATCTACCCTACTCTAGACTTCATGAGGTTCACACAGTCCCAACTCTCCGGCCTCTCAAGATGCTGAGGATTATTTAGCATCTCTCAGCTGGAGACATGAAGGTGTGTTGCGTGGGGACACAGTGCAGCGGCGTTTTACTCGACAGAGGCATTCTGAGGCTTGAAAGCTCCTTCTGAAGTGGGAGTGGACAATGTTTTGCAGTTACCAAATGTAAACTACTTCCAGTGGATTAACTTCTCCACTGGAAAACCCATTCAGTCCAAGATAGCTCCCAGTGAGGATTTACTCTATTCTCATTAGCTTCCTTGGATAGAGTTACTTTATAACATTGAACCCACAGTGATTGGCAAATTCTAGCCTCCAAGAGGCTCTGCCATGCTGAGGGGCAGGTGACATTCTCATTAGCCAAATCAGTGCAGAAGTATCATCCTTCAGTGACGGACAGAATCTTTTGCCCCTCTTCTTTAACAGAAGAGATCAAGGGGAGCGGGGTTGGGATGTGCAGGTGAGAAGGGAACCCCTAAAAGGGTCAGGAGAGAATGAGTGGCTTCAGATTTTTCTAAAGGTAACTTGGTGTAAACGGTGTAAAAAAACTTTGGGATACAGTCCCAAAAGGTGGCATTTTATGGCAGGGGAAGAACTTGGAGGAACAGTGATGGAGAAGTGGTCCAGTTAGTCAAAACATTCACTTTCAAGTGTATTCAGAAGCCAAAATCTTAAGGAATTACAACACCTGACCTGTGAGGTTCTGGATGCAGGAATCCTGAGTGCTTTCAGCAATGTTCAGAGGGACACTTGCTTCCTCAGTGTAACTTAGATTAAGAAGACTCCCAAGAGCCCAGTAAAGCAATGAAATCGGAGATTTCTCCAGCTCCTAATGCTCCAGCTATCACAGTGCAATGAATTGCAGCTTCATAATGGCTTATCATAAATTGTCCTCATTTAATAAGCAGTGACGAGGGGCTGACAAGTCCTGCAGTGCAGTAGAGCTCCGGAGCTGCTCCAGAAAGACCCGCGGTCCAGAGATTTTTGGGAAAAGGCATTCCTGAGCCGAGCACCTCAGGATGACTTACTGTGTATTACTGGCCAGGACTAAATCGACACCCACTTCTAATTGGGGTGGAACGCGACTGCTTTATTCATCAAGGGAACCTCAGCAGTCTTAAAAATTTGAGAAGCCATTGGGTTCCTTTGCTCCGCTCTGACGTGACAGATAAACCATCCAGTGTCACTGACCGGCTCCTGGCACCTGACTCGGTTGTAAATAGTGGAGCTGGCACCTCTGGTGCTTTATACTGCTAAGTTACACGGGATCTGACATATTTTGGCCCTAAAACACGTGTGCTGAGTTTTCCTTCCTTTCTAGAGCATTTGAAAATACAGATCTCTCTCTGTCTATAAATGAAATGGTGCGAAACGCGCTGGAAGAGACCTCAAAGCCTTTCAGTTCATCCCTTGCCCGCAGGCGGAATCGGTTCTGGTGTACCCAGATGTTTTTATTTCAAACAAAACCACAGCTGTTTAAGAAATGCCCTTAGGATTTCAGCGGTCATTTTTACCGGTGAAACTTTGGGAGCCAAATCTTTATTTTCATATTCCAGTGTGGGAGGATTGTCCCTGTTGGTCAGAAAAAGTTATTGGAAGCAGAGTGCTTCAGAGGAGGAATCAAAGAAGGTGGTCTCTTGGGTTTTCTTGTGATGGTTAAAGCTTAAACTAAGCCTTTGTTTGCCTTCTGAACTTCACTTTCTCTTGCAGAGCGTATTAGAAGCGGGGTGATACTGTGAACGTTGTTACATAGTGCAGGAAGTTAATCTAGCAGATAGAATATGAAAACATGTAGCACGATTTAGCTGTTTTATATCATTTTGTGCAACATTTCTGTGAGTGTAGACTCTGGTGTCAGCATGATGCAGCCCGAGGCTGAAGTGTATGGTGTGGGGTGACCAGGGAGTCCTCGCTGAGGAGGAGTCACTAAATCTGCAGTTGAGGTGCAGTTCTTGGGGAAGGGCACCTTATTAAAGGTGTCATTTGGGGTAGGCACTAAGGATGAAGGCTGATCTCCAGGCTCATTTCAGAGTAAAGCTAATTCAGTGCTTAGCAATGCTGCTGTTCACACAGGAATGGCTTCTTTTCTCCAACGACATTGTGGAGATTCAGGCTTTGTTGTATTTTTGTTGCTCTGTAGGAAGGGGTTGAACCATACTGCTGTTTTAAAGAGGGGCAGCAGAAGGGTTTACACATTTCTTTCTGCTCCCTTTAAGGTTGACCTGTGTTTAGAGTGTATTGAATGGGCCAAATCAGAGAAGAGGACTTTCCTACGCCAGGCTCTGGAGGTAGGTTACAGTGCGGATCCCAAACCTGTGTGATAACGTCTTCCCTTTATCAGATTTAATAGCTATAGAGATCACAGAATCTTCATGGTTAGAAAGGACCTCTGAGATCACCGAGTCCAACCACACACACACAAAAGGCCCCACCACAATCTCGGGCACTAGAGCATGCCCCGAAGTGCCCCATCTACACGTTTCTTAAATACCTCCAGGGATGGTGACTCCACCACCTCCCTGGGCAGGCTGTTCCAGTGCCTGACCACCCTCTCAGGAAAGTCATTCTTCCTAATATCTAATCTAAACCTCCCCTGCCCCAACTTCAGACCATTTCCTCTGGTCCTGTCATTATTCCCCTGGGAGAAGAGGCCAACCCCCACCTCTCTCCACCCTCCTTTCAGGGAGCTGGAGAGGGCAATGAGGTCTCCCCTCAGCCTCCTCTTCTCCAAACTAAACATGCCCAGTTCCCTCAGCCTCTCCTCGGGTGACTTGTTCTCCAGACCCCTCACCAGCTTGGTGGCTCTCCAACTTGTGGGGAACATGTGGTGTGTTGTCTGGATCTTTGTACATGTAATGGATGGGCAATAAAAATTACACCAAAGTTAGTGATTTTCCTTGAATAAGTAGGATTTTACCCCTTGTGTTTAAACGAGCCAGTCTTCCAAATGTTAGATCTTGCAGAAATGGGCCGTATGAAGTAATGAATAGAAACTAATTTAATGAAGTCTGTGCAGATAAGAATATAAAGTTTCATTTAACAAAATAAATCTGTGCTACCTCTCTCTGGCTTTCCTCACAGCAGTTCCTTTTCTGTTCCCCAGGCGAGGCTGGTCTCTTTGTACTTCGATACCAAGAGGTACCAGGAAGCGCTGCAGCTGGGTGAGTCTCCACAAGGTGGTGGTAGCTCTTTGCTTTGTAATTAGTCCCGAGGCTGAGGAGGAAAATGATCCGCTACGTCAATCACGTTCCTTCATAAGTTTCGCAGAACTTGGGCATTGATTTCTCAGTGCTGTACCAGCTCTGCCATCTTGTGCTATGGCTTGGTGATAAATGCTTTTAGACACCTCTTTGTTCATCGTCATTTGTTCATCTCAAATAATTTTGGAAGCAAAGAGGAGCTGTATCCAGCTGAAGGCCCTCAGGTTTGGCTCCTGCTGGAACATACAGAGTATATGCTGCTCTGGTCAGAGAGGTTGGAGGGAGAAACCAGCTTTTTCCAGTGTGCTCAAATACAGCCTCAGTAAAAGCAGTAGAAACGCCGGGAAATGACAAACCTCTAAGGATGTAATTAGACAAGCTGATGTGAAGCAGTCGAAAGGCTTTCAGAATTTGCTCCTGTACCACCTGAGATATGGTAATGAACCATCTGAACTTTCCTGCTCTGCCACAAAGCAGGTCATCTTACAGGGCCCAGCTCCCTCCGGAGCTTTACAAATGCTCGTTTTGCAAATGACTGGGGTAACGTGTGATGAGGTTTGAGCCGGCTGAAGGGTGTTTGCACAGACTGCTCCGTGAGCAGGGCTGGGGAGGGCTCGCTGACACGGACAGAAGTGCTCCCCCAGGCAGTGGTGATGCCTCACCAGGGACCTGTAACTTCTTAAACAGTCTGGTGGCACGAGTGTGTCATGTCCAGGGTCACTTGGGCGACCTGTGTCTGATCAGAATATCAAGCTATGCTAAGTGCTCTGATACATGGAATTCAATATCAAGTTAGAAGTCATTTGCATATGGATATATAATGAACTCGGATTTGAACTAATGAGCATCCACGCTGCAAAGCTGTGCTTAATTAAATTAATGCTGGTGGTACAGCTTAGGGGGTTGTGAAGGAAGGCCTGTAGCTGTAGGACAGCCTCTCTTGAGGCTCCATCAAGATAGCGATGTGCGCTAGCGCTTCTGTGTGATGTTTCTGGGGAGAGACCATTCTCTTCCACCTCATTACCCAGTTTCAGCTGTGGTTTTCAGCATCTAAGCAGAGCAAGTGAGGATGAGGTTCTCATCTGCTTGCCCCAGGTTAGCTCTTTAGTTGGTAGTGGGCAGAAAGAAGGGGAAGAGCTTTCTGAGGCTGCCTCTTTCTGTCCTCACACGGCTTCAATGTGACCGTTTAAATAATTTCTTAGGCGATCCATTCCTACCTCCTAAATTTGATCTGTAGATATCTTGTGCTTAAAACATTCCTTCCTCATCCCATATTCTTAGGAGTTGCTTGAAAATCCTCAGGTCCCACCCTAGAGGAATGATGGGGGAGCGGGCAGTTCTGCGGGTTTGCTCGGAGCTGTGAACCTGAGCAGTAAATCTCACTGTCGTCTGGGGAAGAGTGACCATCTGAACTGCACAACCCAGCCTTGGCTTTCTGCTGAGTGCCTGCTGTCCATGGGGAGGTGGCAGACACGATGTCCACGTACCCAAGAATTCTCGCTGCCCTCTTCCACCTCTAACACAAAACAGGTTCATTCTTGGAATCATAGAATGGTTTGAGTTGGAAGGGACCTTGGAGACCGGTTCCACCCCTTGCCCTGGGCAGGGACACCTCCCACCACACCAGGTTGCTCCAAGCCCCCTCCAACCTGGCCTTGAACCCCTCCAGGGATGGGGCAGCCAGAACTTCTTCTCCAGCTGTGGACTGACACTGGCCCACTATCATTTCCTCTCCTTTGTTTCTCCTTGGAAGAACAGGTTGTGTGAGCCGAGCCCCCCTTCCTCTAAGCCAGAGCTGCTGTGGGGGGAAGAAGGGTGTCGTCTGGAAGAACTTGGTTTGTGTAGTTGTTGGTAGAGGCTGCAGAGCAGGTCACAAAGGTTCTTTCTCGTTCTTCCCCGCTGCTAGGCTCCCAGCTTCTTCGGGAATTGAAAAAGATGGACGACAAGGCGTTGCTGGTGGAAGTGCAGCTGTTAGAAAGTAAGACTTACCATGCCCTGAGCAATCTGCCAAAAGCAAGAGCAGCCTTAACCTCTGCGCGGACTACAGCCAACGCCATCTACTGCCCACCTAAGCTGCAGGCGGCGTTAGACATGCAGTCAGGTAAAGCCCTTCAGCGGGAGGGGAGAGTCCAGGACTTGTCACCATGCATCAGTTGACTGGTATTTGTTCTTTCCTGAGTGAATCACAGAAAATGGTGCTAGGTGGGACCACAAGATACCCACTCGTCTGCCCGAAGGCAGCATCAGCTTTAATTACATTGTTCCTGAGACATGTTTTTCCAGCCTGTTTTTAAAAACCTCCAGTGATGGAGGGTCCATAACCTCCCCAGGCACTACAGCGTTACACCACGTTAGTGTAACTGTAACGGTCCTGACCTGATTTGCAGGTGCTTACCTAAAGTGCCCCAAACTTGCCTTGCTTAACATTTCCCCTTAAATGGATGATTTTCTGCCAGAGATAAGGTAAAGGGGGACACAGAAGGAAAGGAATCTCTTTACTGAAGTACCGGATAAAGCACCAGGCAACCAAATTGCTCTGTCTTCTTCCAGTGACGTTCAGAATTGACTCTGCTGCTCTCCTGTTTGTTCCTCTCCACAGGTATTATTCATGCAGCAGAAGAGAAGGACTGGAAAACAGCCTATTCATATTTTTACGAGGCGTTTGAGGGATATGATTCAATTGACAACCCAAAAGCCATCACTGCGCTGAAATACATGTTGCTGTGCAAAATCATGCTGAACATGTACGTGGCAAATGGTTCTGCAAAGAACACTTCCTATATTTAAATGGGAAAGGCATTTTGTTTATAAGACCCTCTACTAATGAAAGAACTCAAGCAGACAAGCTTGCTGTTTGTCTGTCTTTATGAACTAATCAATGCTTGCGATATGATGTTACTTGAATTGTAGTAGTTTGCCATTAATTGGGAATTTTTGAGACGCACTTCGATTTAAGCTGACCGTGTTGTTGAATAAACGCTCTCTTCCCTCCCTCCCTCTCTAGCCCAGAAGATGTGCAAGCGTTAGTGAGTGGGAAGCTTGCTCTGCGGTATGCAGGAAGACAGGTATAGAAACTTCATCCTTTCTATCTTCCTATTATCTCTGAGAATATTGTGGTGTTGTATTAGTCAGATGCTTTGGTCTTTTCATACCAAAATACCCTTCGCTGCTGAGTGTCCTGAACAAGATCCAGGACTGATTAAATTACCATAAGTAATTACCAAAAGTCGGTTGCCTTCAAAGGGAATACAGGGATTTTCACAACCTGAGAATCTGGCCTGCTCGCTTCATTTTCTCTGTTTTTCTCCTCCCTGCTTTCTTTATGAACTCCTAAATGCCTGACGCCGTAAGGTGCTCCCGTCTCGGCCCTCGCCAACTGCTCTGCAGCTGTGGATCTGATCTATTTAAATCCAAGTTTTTCATTGTTTTTGCTTGTGTTGTAGCAAGTCCTGAAAATCCATTCATGGCAGAGCAGCTTGAGACCTAGATGCCTGTAAGGTGGAAGCCAGGCAGCTGGGGAGCTGTTAAATCAACTGTTTATTCTAACATGTTGACTTGCCAGTCTGCAAGTGCCACCCCCGTATTAAATCCGGGGATGCTTATGTGAAGCCCAGGGCCAAAAGCCAAGCGTGCCGGGGCCTGAGCCAGGCTTACACACCCGTGCCCTCGGTGGCTTTGGTCAGCCACCTTGACGCAGGAGCTAATGCTCTCCTACCTCACAGAGGATCGGGGAAGCTCTTTAGCAGAGCAGGTCAGTGAGCACACGTGCGTAGAAGAGTCTGGAGCGGGGATATCCCTGTGTTATCCCGGCAGGATCACAAAGGGCAGCCCCCAGTCCTGCTTCATCCCCTTCCCCCCAGCGGCAGCTGGGCTGGAGGCTCCTTTTCAGAGGAAAATCTCAGCTGCTCCCTGTGCTGTTCTCCTGAGACAGCAGGTTCCTGCCACAGCTGTGGAAACTGAGCCTGGGGAGCAGAGAGAAAGCGGGCAGCCTTGGGGACATCTTGGTGGGGGACATGGCAGCAGAAGCCTGAGCCTTGTGCACTGTAGCCACTGGGTTATCCTGCTTGCACTGGCCCAGGTTGCCCAGAGAAGCTGTGGCTGCCCCATCCCTGGAGGGGTTCAAGGGCAGGTTGGAGGGGGCTTGGAGCAACCTGCTCTGGTGGGAGGTGTCCCTGCCCAGGGCAGGGGGTGGCACTGGGGGGTCTTTAAGGTCCCTGCCAACCCAGACCATTCTGTGATGATTCTATTGTCTCATGCACTTGTTCCTCTCACCACTCAGAAACTGTTCTTCTGGGGGTGTTACTATTCTGTTTAGTTAAAAGACTCAGCCACAAACTACCATATTTAGCTTTGTTTTGGCAATTGTGGGGTAGGCAAGAAACATCTCCTGATGCCGTCTGTGACAGCGTGTCCCTAGGACTTGTGCCATCCTTCTGCTGCTCAGCAGAGGAAATGTGACCTGCTGGAGGGGAGAAACACAGCTTAGGGGCTGAGAATGGCCACCTTCATTAAACACGTGCCCAAATGTGCACTTTCCTTAAAAGCTGTGTCAAACTCCCAACCTGCAACCCGATAGGGGCTGCAGCTGGTGTTCTCAGACCTTGCAAGACTTGAGTTCTTTGTCTCTGTGAAGCTGATTTCACGCTGTGTCCTGCAGCTGTTCTGCATGTTCTCCTTATTAGCAGCTGTCCTGGCTCTGCCCGTGTGGAAGCAGCACTGACATGGCTCTGTAGGAAGAGGAACATTCCCGTTTTGCTGCTTAAGCACGTTTTCAAGACGCTGCACAGTTGGCGTGATAGCACTGAGAGGAGCATCCAGAAAAATAACCTGCTCTCGTTTTCTTTCTCTGCAGACAGAAGCACTAAAATGTGTGGCACAGGCCAGTAAGAACCGGTCGTTGGCAGATTTTGAGAAGGTGAGTCAGGATACAGAAAAAGGGGACCTGGTTGGACAAAACGCTCAGAAATGCTGGGCTTGGGAAGTTGTAGGAGCTGTTACATCCCCCAGCAGGAAACCATAAAAACATTCATGGAAAGCAGCAGTGTGTCAAGCAGACACCCTGCAATAATCAACTGCTTTGGGTTTGCAGCACGGGGAGTGGTGGTTTGCTTGAAACCGGGGGAGTTAATTTGTTTGGGGGGTTCTTTGCAGGTTTGGTTTTTTTTAATTATTATTATTATTTTGGAGAGCCAACTCAGAAGCAGTTTCCTGAACTTTTGGTGCTGTTCACTGGGCTGTGTACCTTCCTCAATTTTTTCCTGGCTTCAACAAGAATACCACAGAGATAAGGGAGAGGATTCCCATGTCAGGGAATGATCCTGCCGTGCTGTCCTGAGCGTACGCCAGCAACTCTGGCTTGTCGAGCTTCGGCAGCGTAAAGATGAAAGGCAATTGCTGCACGGTGCTTGAAGGGCTGCCAGGCTGTCGTGACCTCCTGGCCTTTTTGCTGAGTTGTGGGATTGGATTAACCACTGATGCTTTGCTGGGCGGGGAGGGAAGGGTATTTCACCCTCACAGAGCCTTGAAAGATGTGAGACCCGGTGCTACCCGAATTATTTCTTCCCTCTGTGTCTCCCGCAGGCTCTGACAGACTACAAGGTGGAGCTCAGGGACGACCCCATCATAAACACTCACCTGGCTAAGCTCTATGATAACTTATTGGAACAGAATCTGATCAGAGTCATCGAACCCTTCTCCAGAGTACAGGTAAATGTTTCCAGCGAGCACAGCGACGTGTTGGTACCTCTGTCCCCTGCTGCTGGGGGCTGAGGGACTTGTTCCCATGGAAAATAAATCTTACTGAGACTTACTCCTCACTTCCAGAGCTCAGGGTTCGTCACGTTCAGCTGAAAAATGATAAGGAAGGGGTTGAGGGGAGCTTTGGAAAACCACATTCCAGAGTCCCTTTCCACCTGTTTTGCTACACACATTGAAAGGTGGACGTGCTTTAAACACTGAAGGTGTTTGGCTTTCAAGGGCTCTGACAGAGTGTGGGTAAAGCTGCAATAATCTTGGAGAAAAAAAATGTTATTTCAGAGTGAAACGGCTTGAGGTGTCTAGTCCATCTTCAGTTAAAAATGGGTATGAAATCCAAAGGACATGAAGCTGCAGAACTGAGAAAGCCATTGGAGGTTTTTAGGCCGGTGTGTTTACAGGCCCTTGAGCTGTTCTGTGGCAGAACCCCACACCCCCATGGTGCGTGTCAAAACTACAGCTAGAGATTTACTGAACTCTGTTGGTCTCTCTTATAGATTGAACACATATCCAGCCTCATCAAGCTCTCAAAGGTAAGAACATCACTAGAAATCAGTGACGCGTCTTAAGAGGGGAAAGGAATTGAGGTCAAATGGCGTTTGCCTCTGGGAAATAAATGTGGGCTATTAAACCTGACAGGTCAGCTCCACAGCATTTACAGGCAGATAACGCTCTTGGGATCTTAACTTTAACACAGACAGTTTCCAGGGGTCATCAGACTGGCTTCCTCTGCGCTAAGACTTTGCTGTAGCATCCCCTTCCTTCGCAGGGGTGTTACTCCCTGTGTTAGCACTTGGTTTCTCTGAGAGACGGGATTTCCTCTGCTGTAGGAACAGCTCATGTCCTGACCAGCTCGGTCTTCCCCGGTGACCCGCGTTTAATCCTCGTGAGCGTGCTCAGAGGAATCTCTCTCAGACCCTTAACATACGGGATCCAGCTAATCACTGTGAAGTTCCATTAGGGATGCGTATGTCATGTTGACTCTTGCAGTAAGTGCTTTACAGATAATCCCAATCAGATTAAGTTTTAGGAAAATCCACTGTAGCCCAAGCCAGTTGCATCCCAAAGTGCTTTTGTCCTTTATTGCCGGAGGTTTGGAACTGTCCTGAGCTCAGCCTTTATGGTCGTTACGTTATCCATCCTCCTTTTCCACCTGTGCAGTCTCTTCCTTGTCCTGCCCTGGTGTTTAACACAAATTTAATGGTTTGAGTAAAAGCTGGTCTGCAGTTGTTTAACTGCAGCTCTGTGTCCTCTGTCCAAAGAGCAGAAGAGGAGCTGGCTCGGGGGCCTTGCCTGGGCTGGGCAGGAGGTCAGCTTGGCCAACACTTGACTAAATATTTGCTGAACCGAGCTTTAATGCTCCCAATCCCTAACGAGCAATGCCTGTGGGGAGTGACAGGTACACCGGCTCCTGCAGAACGCGAGCGCGAGGCGTCCTGGTGCCCTCGTCAGTAAAAGCTACTGCTTCATTTCCTGTGTCATCTAAAGCATCTGGCAGTCTCAGAGCAGCGTGCAAGAGAGATCTGCACTGACACCGAGTTCAGGGATAAAATAACTGCTTTTAAGCAGTGCTTATATCCCGCCGGGGCCGTTGGAGTCATAATATTCACATTTCTTTATACAGTTCCGGGAGACTTTTCATTTTTCTGCTTCAATTTCAGGCTGAGGTAGAAAGGAAACTGTCACAGATGATCTTGGACAAGAAATTTCACGGTGAGTCTGTGTGTCCTTCACCCTTGGCTGCTTTGCTGCCCGAGGGCAGGTGGGGTGTGAGCAAACTGGGGGCAGATCCCTCGTCACCGCCGCAGCCCTGAGCCCCGAGCGTCCTCCTCAGACCCCTCTGCTGCAGGTTAACAGGCAAGAGCAGTGAGTGGTGGGTTTATTTGTTACTCTTGCCCTGGAGGTTGTTTTCTCTTGCTCCATCTGCCTTCGTTAAGCTCCAGGCTTAATTTCTCACAAATTAGAAACCACCTGTTACGCTCTTCCTTGCTGCGGCTACATCCAAGGGTGGTTGAGAGCCCCACTGGTGGGATGTCCAGGAAGATCTTACTGGAATATGTGATCACTTCTCCCCGATGGTTTATGCCAAGGGCGTTCTGTGTGCTGGTGGGGGGCACCCACGCGGCGGAGCTGATGGGCTTGGGGTTGTAGGGGCTTCCAGGAGGAACCTGCCCCCGTTCTCGTTGACATTGTCCCTAGCGTCGATGTAGAAGGCCCCTCTTGATCTCGCTGAGCAGGATGAGTGGCTGGTTAGAGAATGGCTCAAAAATCACAGAGCCCAGCTGCAGTGTCCATCTGGCACCTGGAAATGGTTTAATTATAAGATAACCTCTTTTTTGCCTTGCCCTGGTGTTGTGCTGGGCACAGGGGGCTGGGGGGGCAAGGTGGTTGTTGGGGACTGCGCAGGCACAAGAGTTTCCTGGGCGTCTTCTCAGCCCCTCTTGAGGATGTGTTTTGTTTTATTTTTCTCCTGGGTAAGGTACTGTTAGTACAGTCCAGGCAAAAAACAGTCAGCCACGTCCAACCCATGAGCCCCTTCCAAACACGCCACAGCCGACCAGTTTGCTGGGTGGACCCCCCCAAATTCCTGCTGTCTGGAAGGTGGGATCCGTCAAGCGTTAACGCCGGTTTTGTGTCCCCAGGCATCCTTGACCAAGGCGAGGGAGTCCTCATCATCTTCGACGAACCCCCTGTAGACAAAACCTATGAAGCTGCCCTCGAGACTATTCAGAATATGAGCAAAGTAGTGGATTCGCTCTACAACAAAGCCAAGAAGCTGACATAGGTGAGTGGGGGCCGCAGCCCGAGGTCCCAGCGCCCCGGCCCTGTCGCTCCTGCCAGGCCACGGTGCGGTCGGTGTCCTCGAGGCTGGTTTTTCTCTCCCCTCGATTGACGTGGCTCTGTTTTCTTTTGCAGAGTTGAATTTGCTAAGCTGTCATTTGGAGAGTGTGTGTGACAGGAGAGTGAAACCTTTGGGAAAATGTTAGGAGACTTTTTTTTTTTTTTCTTTTGGTTTTTTTTTTTTTTTTTTTTTTTTTTTTTTTTTTTTTTTCTTCTTCTTTGTTCTACTTTTCGCTCGGAAAGTTTTTAAACTTCCTCATCCGGTGCATCTTGTATTCCATACGATGCGTGTTCCAGTTTCCATGTAATCTTTACTGGCCGAACTTTGTATCTGGGGGGGGAATATTGTTTAAACAAAGAGGGTATTCTAAATAAAAGGAAAAAGGCTTACACTACCTAAACATGTGCTTTCCACTTCCTGAGGGATGGCAGAGAGTTAAGCAGGGACTAAGTTCTGTTACCGATAGGTGCCCAAAAGGAGTTTGTTTCACTTCTCCCTCTGCTCTGAAATCTGAGAATTGCTGGCGGTGTATGAGCAGCCCAGTTGAATCCATTTGTACTGAACGACAAAAACAAAAAAAACCCAAAATGTCCAGACTGCTGGTTTATTTTGAAATCTTAAAGACCTCAGATCCCCTCGAAAGTGGCTCCACGATGATTTTCCCGAAGCTTTTCCCACCCGAGGAACCCGCTTCGGAAAATTATCCTTGTGCTGTGCCCTGCCCTGCCCCGACCCCCGCGGCTGCGGCCGCTCTCCAGCCCCATTCGGCCAGTTTCTGATAAAGGGAACAGCGCAGGTTTCCCCCGGGGGCCTGCATTGCATGCGATTGTTTTCAAATAGACTAGATTTTCAATGTTTTTAGCCTTTCCC
>QJSC01002783.1:0-30019 GCA_003697955.1 Calidris pygmaea | reverse complement strand
ACAGATCCTTTTTCCCAGAGGAGATATCCTTCCATAATTCTTGTCCAAGACTATCCCATGTTGTCGTCTGGAAAATATCCTGGGCATCCCTTACTATGCCCGTTTCTTTTGCCCATAAAAGCAATTTCTTTAAAATATCAGGGTCATATTTAAGTCCTCTCGTAGAGAGGAAATGTTGCAAAAGCTTCAAAATAGCTTGCTCTTCATAGCTTAAATTATTACCCATGATAGCGTATGACCCAAAACGCATTCGGCTGCTCACCTTCTTTCTGTGGCCACGATTCTCGTCTCTCGGCTGCCAGCTTCTTCTTTTTCCTGTTTTTTCTTCTTCTTTTAGTTTTCTCTTTTTCTCTTCTTCTTCTTTTACTCTTTTTCTTCTTCTTCTTCTCCTTCTTAAATCGCGAACTATCAGACGCTCAATGTCTTTTCTTTCAGCCGGTTTCTTCTTCTTAAATCACAAACTGTCAATTTCAATAAGAAATTGTGCGCTGCCCGTGGGGCCCCATGTTGGGCGCCATTTGCGGCGGGACTCAGACACAGACCAATTTGATCATGCTGAAGCTCCACTTTATTCTTTTAACAAACTCTTTTATATCTTTCTTACAAACGTGTGTCCATGTATCATTGGTTCACTTGAAGTCCAACAGTTCATGATTGGATGACTTCCTCCTTCTTTGTTCTCTGCTGTAACTTCAGTAACTTTCCTCTGCTGGTTATCTGACAGGTCCTTAATCTTATTTACTCCCTTCTTCTCCGGACTCTCAGGCCTCTTCAAGGATACACAGGTGTCTGCCCAAGGCCGATGTTAAGCTCACATTCCGATCCCACGGATGAGCCAAGGTTTCCCACAGAGGAGGACCCGGGAAACTACAGGCCGGTCAGCCTCACCTCCATCCCTGGAAAGATGATGGAATGGCTCATTCTGGGCATCATCTCAAAGCATATGGAGGAAAAGAAAGTTATCCAAAGTAGTCAACATGAATTCACCAAGGGGAAGTCATGTCTGACTAACCTGATAGCCTTCTACGATGGCATGACTGGATGGATAGATGAGGGGAGGGCGGTGGATGTTGTCTACCTTGACTTCAGCAAGGCTTTTGACACCGTCTCCCACAGCGTCCTCATAGATAAGCTTAGGAAGTGTGGATGAGAGGAATGGACAGTGAGGTGGATTGAAAAATGGCTGAAAGACAGAGCTCAGAGGGTTGTGATTAGGGGCAGAAAATCTAGTTGGAGGTCTGTAACAAGTGGTGTTCCCCAGGGGTCAGTACTGGGTCCGGTCCTCTTCAATATATTCATCAGTTACCTGGATGAGGGCATGGAGTGTACCCTCAGCAAGTTTGCTGACGATACAAAACTGGGAGGGATGACTGACACGCTGGAGGGCTGTGCTGCCATCCAGCGAGACCTGGACAGGCTGGAGAGTTGGGCAGAGAAGAACCTAATGAGGTTCAACAAGGGCAAGTATAGGGTGCTGCACCTGGGGAGGAATAACCCCCTGCACCAGTACAGGTTGGGGGCTGACTTGCTGGAGAGCACCTCTGAGGAGAAAGACAGACCTAGGAGTCCAGGTGGACAATAGGATGACCATGAGCCAGCAATGTGCCCTTGTGGCCAAGAAGGCCAATGGCATCCTGGGGTGCATCAGGAAGAGTGTGGCCAACAGATGAAGGGAGGTTATCCTCCCCCTCTACTCTGCCCTGGGGAGGCCCCATCTGGAGTGCTGTGTCCAGTTCTGGGCCCCCCAGTTCAAGAAGGACAGGCAACTGCTGGAGAGGGTACAGAAGAGGGCTACAAAGATGATGAGGGGCCTGGAGCATCTCCCTTATGAGGAGAGGCTGAGGGACTTGGGTCTTTTTATTCTGGAGAAGAGAAGACTGAGGGGGGATCTGATCAGTGCATACAAATACTTAAAGGGAGGGTGTCAGGAGGACGGGCCTGATCTTTTTTCAGTGGTGCCCAGGGATAGGACAAGAGGAAATGGGCACAAACTTGAATATAAGAAGTTCCACCTAAACATGAGGAGAAACTTCTTTACTTTGAGGGTGGCAGAGCACTGGAATAGGCTGCCCAGGGAGGTGGTGGAGTCTCCTTCTCTGGAGACATTCAAAACCTGCCTGGATGCATTCCTGTCCAGCTTGCCCTAGGTGGACCTGCTTTGTCAGGGGGGTTGGACTAGATAATCTCCAAAGGTCCCTTCCAACACCTACAGTTCTGTGATTCTGTGATTGTCTTCTAATGTTTGGGAAAACTGAACTTTTAGAAGACTCTAGTGTCTGAATTATTGAAAATGTTTACTTTGTAGCCAGATATGCTGTGTGAGATTCAAGGTCTCAGTGTTTTCAAGCCTTGCCAGGTGCAGGGATGAGGAGGAGCAAGACCTGAGCACTTGACCCAGTCTGGCCAACAGGATTATTTCATACCACCAACATCACAATCAATATAAATTAGAAAGTTTGTATCTTAGTGCTCTCTTTCTTGATGGTGACGGTCCAGACAACTCCTTGCCCCGGTGCTGGATCCCTGAGGCCTTCCTTTCCTCCTGAAGCTGTAGCACTCACAGTGTCCAACATTAGCTGTCCACTGTTGGGAGTGCGTAGCTTCCTACTGATATAATTGGCTGAGTATAATCCTTGTATATTTTATATTGGCTTTGGGATCGGTTTTTTAGTATTATTAATGTTATAAGGTGTGTGACACTGTACAATAATACTGTCCCTTAGATGTTTAAATTTGAACATGTTAGTCTTCTAAAATCTTACAAAATGGTATAGAAACATATTAAAATGGTTACCAAAGGAAATACTCGAGTTAAAATAAATGGGTTAATATAATTGCATAAAGGGAATTGATAAAGTGAAAGAGAGGGTTTGCCTGAAATATCTTACGGAATTTGCTAGTTATTTAGGGTGAAAATTGTGAGTTTCCTACTTACATCAGTTGTTCTAACTGAAATAGGGCCCTCAAATCTTTTATCTTCATTAGACCTAACAACCAATAAAATATCTGCTCTGTTGTTTAATTAATAGAAATAACTTGCTTGGCTCTTAAAGTTAAACTGTAATTACAGAGAGGTTTTACGTTTGGTAACTGGATATGGATAAATTGGTATTTTAACCTCAAGATCATTAGTTTAAATCCAGCCCATCTCGAAGGTCATTTGTTACCTATGTTTGGTGATTATTTATTTATTCCATTCTTCTCAGGACTCTCAGGCCTCTTCAAGGATACGCAGGTGTCTGCTCAAGGCCGATGTTAAGCTCACATTCCGATCCCTCGGACGAGCCGAGGTTTCCCACAATGACCTTTAAAGATCCCTTCCAACCCAACACATTCTATGGTTCTAAGATGAACAAAAAGGAAAGGAAAGGCTTAAGAAAAGTCGGCTCAACTCATGGGTACAGGAGCATCTACATGACGTACCTTTACGACTAGTTTCTCTAGCCGTTCGGCAATATTTTGCCACAATTCAGCAGCCCAAATGGGTTTACCCTTGCACTGCCAGTTGCTCTGCTTCCATTGTTTTAACCATCCCCACAGAGCATTTGCCACCATCCATGAGTCAGTACAGAGATACAGTATTGGCCACTTTTCTCATTCAGCAATGGCTCGGGCTAGCTGGATAGCTTTTACCTCTGCGAATTGACTTGATTCACCTTCGCCTTCAGTAGCTTCTGCAACTTGTCCTGTAGGACTCCATACAGCAGCTTTCCACTTTTGATGTTTTCCTACAATACGACAAGATCCATCAGTGAACAAAACATACTGTTTCCCATTATCTGAGAGTTCATTATATGGTGGAGCCTCCTCAGCACGTGTTACCACCTTGTCTAGTGGCATTGTGAAGTCTCTGCCTTCGGGCCAGTTTGTGATCACTTCCACAATTCCTGGACAATTTGGGTTTCCTATTTGAGCTCGCTGTGTGATTAAGGCAACCCACTTACTCCAGGTAGCGTCGGTGGCATGATGAGTAGAAGGAACTTTACCTTTGAACATCCAGCCCAGCACTGGTAATCGGGGCGCCAGGAGGAGCTGTACTTCAGTACCAATTACCTCTGAAGCAGCTCTAACTCCTTCATATGCTGCCAAGATTTCTTTCTCAGTTGGAGTATAGTTGGCTTCAGATCCTCTGTATCCTCGACTGCAGAATCCGAGGGGTCGACCTCGAGTCTCCCCTGATGCTTTTTGCCAGAGGCTCCAGGTAGGGCCATTGTCTCCAGCTGCAGTGTAGAGCACATTTTTAGTGCCCTGTCCTGTTCGGACTGGTCCAAGTGCTACTGCACACACAATCTCTTGTTTAATTTGCTCAAAGGCTTGTCGTTGTTCAGGACCCCACGTAAACTCATTCTCCTTTCGAGTCACTTCATAGAGAGGTTTCACAATCTGACTGTAATCTGGAATATGCATTCTCCAGAAACCCACCATGCCTAAGAAGGCTTGTGTTTCCTTTTTGTTAGTAGGTGGAGACATAGCTGTTATTTTGTTAATCACATCCATTGGGATCTGGCGACGACCATCTTGCCATTTAATTCCCAAGAATTGGATGTCTCGTGCAGGTCCCTTGACCATACCTCTTTTTACAGCAAAACATGCTTTTAGAAGAATATCGATTACTTTCTTACCTTTCTTGAAAACTTCATCTCCTGCATTACCTCATACAGTGATGTCATCAATGTGTTCTGGCAGGTGTTCTGGAGCTCCACCTTGGGATGCTGACACTAATCAAAATGGGAACCTGATGCAGCAGAGCCCTGCTTGGGGGTGAAGCTCAAAGGAAAGCACTGCAGGGGTGGATAATAAAACTTGCACTGATTAACATATCATACATATGCAATGTCTTGTTTTGCTCTTTAGCGAACTCACTGATGTAATGCAGGTCTTCTTGTCTGAATTCCCAGATCTGCAGCTGGCTGTCAGGTTGGCGCCTGTACAAGAGTATGTGTAGATGAGGGAAGTGAACTATCCCAGGTTACCGCAACAGGAAGATAAAACATGCTTGGGACTCTACATAATCAGATGAGAGAGGCAAACTATCCTGGGTTACTGTAACAAAGCTTTCTCGCGCCACACATGGCTTCAGAGCCACAAGGCTGGTGGCTTCAGTCTCTGTTTCAGGATGCTAGATATATTCAGTCCAGAGTCCCTGTGCTGTTACCATGCGGCTTATTTTGTCTCTTCTAGTGCTACAAGCAAGCCTTTGTGTAGGTGACTTTGTGTCACGGATGAAAATATTTGACAAAGTTATGATTTAGCAGCTATTCAAAATTTATTAATGATGTAAGGCAGATTGAGAGGTTGAATTTTAGCAGCACTTAATCATTAACTGGTTTAGGGGTTTACAAGGTGAGTAAACAAAATAATTGAACAGCAACTTAGTTACAGATTTGAAGATGGCAAGATTCACACTAACTTACTAGAAGGTATCCTGAATCAATACATATATGTATGAGTAAAGGTACAAATCACAGATTAATACATATATATGTATATACCTAAGCAAAGCATATAAATGTGCATGCACACACACATACAGGTCTCCAATTGGGAATTTCTTAATAGCAGACAATACTAGCAAGCCGAAATGTGCTGCTTTTAGGTCCTACGCGTGCATGGATGGATAGAAGAGCATCCACATCCATAAAGTTAATGTTTATCTCACAACATATAGGTGGAGAGGTGGAGGAGAGAGAGAGACTAGCCTATAGTTAAAATTTCCCTTGCTCAGATTTAGGGTAAATACTTACATTGCATTGGTGTTCCTCAATGGGCGATAGTTGAGGCTTGAGAAGGGTCTTCTCCTGCCCTGGCCTCGAGGTGTCAGCCTGAGAGGTATCTCAGCTCAGGGGAGCTACTGGCCACAGCCTGCTGCGATCCAGAAGAGCTCAAAGGGTCTTTACTAGAATTTCTAATTATAGGATCCGAGACAATTGACTTTCGTCAGGTACTTTTCCACTCCAGCCCAACTTGAATGATGGTTATGCAACCCCAGAGCTTGCTGGATCTTGGGGTCCTGGTATTTCCCCTCTCTGTGGCCATGATACATAATGGTATCAGGAGTGAGCGATTATAGTTATTATCTCAAAGTGGTAGGAGCCGTGGGGACTAGGCACACAATTATGTTCTTGGTCTGTTGCTCTCTGCCTTTTCTTTCTTTCATGTTAGACCATTATGTTATGTTCCAGTCCGTTGCAGTGTTCTGTGGCCCAGGCTGGGAGGGAGATCACACCAAGTACTGAGTGGCCTGAAGCGGGGGAGGGGGATTGCCACACCACACTTTGCCTGTGCAGTGTGTGACATGCAGTAAATGTTAGTGAGTGCTTGGGTTTTTCCATCCTCTTTTCTTCCAGGATCTGGTTGTTTCTACAAAGTGCTATGGCACTTTCCCCACTGAAACAGAACAGTGGCTAGCAAAAGTGAATTTAGTCTTGAATTTTCTATTCACAAAGAGAGAAAGAAATCTTAGAAAGGAAAAATGTCTTGGGTATGAGTAGGGCTTCATATTGTTGGGTCCTGGTCCGATTTTTGGTCCAGGAGGGGGTTCGAAATGATTCCAGGGGCACGATTAAGACACAAATGAGGTCAGATGCCGTTTACTATAGTTTTACTATTGTTACCTAAAAATGACGCTAAATGGCGATAGAGAAAAGGCAGAGGTATAGCAAAGAAGAAAAAGAGAAGCAGAATTACGGAGAGCTGCAAGAAATAGTATATCACCACCACGATCGGTCCACATGACAGCTCAATGATCCTCTGGAGTCAACGGCATCCCATTGATCGGCGATTCTCAGGCCTTCGCAATGGTGAGGGTTGATGGTGGTGAGGGGTCCCCAATTGCAGTGGAGTATAACGGTAATTTATAGTTCCTGTTGACTCGTCGTTTGACCAATCAATGTGACAGTTACCTGTGCTCATCCAATCATTGTCAGACACGGTTGCTGCTTGAGCCCCCCTTGCTTCTCCTGCACAAGCAGTGCTGGGCCTTGCAAGGCAGGCAAGTTTTCGGGGCAGAGAGTACAGTTGTTTTGAGAACCAAGGACATACATTCTTTGTTATTGGTACACTGGCGACAGAAGTCTTGTGGCAAGCGAGCTTTGAGGCATCTTGTCTTTCTGTCAGGTTGTTACACATATCACATGCATTTTATGAAAGAGATGGTGTTAATTTAGTTTTATATGGGAGTCTGTCAAAAGCTCTTAATTACAGTATTATCAGTTACAGTCCTGTGATAGAAATGGTGCTAAATCCTGTTACGTAACTTAGTTTGAGGGAAGTTGGTGTCTGGTTTACATAGCTTTATTTCACTGTGAAATTTGGTTAGAACACATAGATAAAATAGTAGATTTTTGGTTTGAGGATGAGTCAAGTTTTATACCAACATTTATGAGTGGAAAATGCACATGAGTTGCATCTGCATCACTTGGAGCTAAGCACATCCAGCTGCTCCTAACGGAATTTTCTCACTTCCTTTCTTCTGCATAAATGTTATTTCTAATACATGTTGTTTCCTTAGCAAGTGTGGTCTTTGACTTGAATAAGGATTAAATGAAAGTCTGCCACAGAGAAAGCTGCAATTTGTTTATACTGACATCTTTGTGTTATATGTATCCTTTTGTTTGGAAAGCTGCCTGACGCAATAGGACCTGGGTGTGTTGGTCAACAGCTGGGTGAATATGAGCCAGCAGTGTGCCCAGGTGGCCAGGAAAGCCAACATCATCTTAGCTTCTATTAGAAATAGTGTGGCCAGCAGGACTAGGGAAGTGATCATCCCCTTGTACTCAGCACTGATGAGGCTGCACCTCGAATGCTGCGTTCAGTTTTGGGCCCCTCACTACAAGAAGGACATTGAGGTGCTGGAGCCTGTCCAAATGGCAACTAAGTTGGTGAAAAGTCTAGAGAACAAATTCTATGAGGAGCGGCTGAAGGAACTGAGGTTGTTTAGCCTGGAGAAAAGGAGAAAAGCCCCATCCAGCCTGGCCTTAAACACTTCCAGGGATGGGGCATCCACAACTTCTCTGGGCAACCTGTTGCAGTGCCTCACCACCCTCACAGTAAAGAATTTCTTTCTAGTATCTAATCTAAGTCTCCCCTCTTTCAATTTAAAACTGTTACCCCTTGTCCTGTCACTACACTTCCTGACAAAGGGTCCCTCGCCAGATCTCCTGTAGGCCCCCTTCAGATATTGGAAGGCTGCTATAAGGTCTCCCCGGAGCCTTCTCTTCTCCAGGCTGAACAACCCCAACTCTCTCAGTCTGTCCTCATAAGAGAGGTGCTCCATCCTTCTGATCATCTTCGTGACTCTCCGCTGGACCCGTTCCAACAGGTCCATGTCCTTTCTATGTTGAGGACTCCAGAGCTGGACACAGTACTCCAGATGAGGTCTCACAAGCACAGAGTAGAGGGGTAGAATCACCTCCCGAGACCTGCTGGCCACACTTCTTCTGATGCAGCCCAGGATGCAGTTGGCTTTCTGGGCTGCCAGTGCGCACTGCCGGCTCATGTTGAGCTTCTCATCCACAAGCACTCCCAAGTCCTTCTCCTCAGCGCTGCTTTCCAGCCATTCTCCACCCAACCTGTATTTGTGCCTGGAATTGCCATGTCCCAGGTGCAGGACCCTGCACTTGGCTTGGTTGAACTTCACGCGATTTGCACGAGCCCACCTCTCAAGCCTGTCCAGGTCCCTCTGGGTGGCATCCCTTCCTTCCAGCGTGTCAACCGCACCACACAGCTTGGTGTTTTCAGCAAACCTGCTGAGGGTGCACTCAATCCCACTGTCCGTGTCTCCGTCAAAGATGTTAAACAGCACTGGTCCCAGTACCGACCCCTGAGGAACACCACTCGTCACTGGCCGCCAATTGAACATTGAGCCGTTGACTGCAACCCTTTGAGTGCGGCCATCCAGCCAGTTCCTTATCCACCAAGTGGTCCATCCATCAAATCCATTAGTTTCCAGTTTTGAGAGCAGGATGTCATGCGGGACAGTGTCAAACGCTTTGCATAAGTCCAGGTAGATGATGTCTGTTGCTCTGCCCTTTTCCACCAAGTCTGTGGCAGTATCGTAAAAGGCCACCAAATTTGTCAGGCACGATTTGCCCTTGGTGAAGCCATGTTGGCTGTCTCAAATTACCTCCTTATTTTCCATGGGCCTTAACAGAGATTCCAGGAGGATCTGCTCCATGATCTTGCCAGGCACAGAGGTGAGGCTGACTGGCCTGTAGTTCCCTGGGTCTTCTTTTTTTCCTTTTTTGAATATTGGGGTTATGTTCCCCTTTTTCCAGTCAGCAGGAACTTCACCAGACTGCCACAATTTCTCAAGTATGATGGAAAGCGGCTTAGCAACTTTGTCCACCAGCTCCCTCAGGACCCGTGGATGGATTTCGTTAGGTCCCATGGACTTATGCGCCTTCAGGTTCCTTAAGAGGTCTCAAACCTGATCTTCTCCTACTGTGGGCAGTTCTTCCTTCTCAGAGCCCGTTTTTGCCTTCTGTGACTTGGGCAGTGTGGTTATTTTCCTCACTTCATTCTGCTGAGTTCTCTTAAATTTGTTTTTTAACTTACCGTGCCTCAGTGGTCTAATTGTCTTTAGACTTTGAGCAACTACAGACAAGACAGGTTTTGTATAGGTTCATTGCAAACAGGTGATTCTGAATGATGATCTTCCTCATAAAGAGCAAAACAATTACATTTGTTTTACTTAGGTGACTTTCTTGCTGTCTTATTTGAACTTGGAGCATGCACTTGTTCATATGTAACGTATAATGGCAGCACAAATCTATCAAGAACCAGAGAAGATAAGTGTGTTTCTATTGGGGTTTGGGAATGTTCAAGATATGTTTTCTAAATGTTACAAATCCAGCTGTTGCATTTTAAACAATTTCCTCTCAGGTTCATGAGGGGAATCACGGAATTGTCAGAGTTGGAATGGACCTCTAGAAATCATCTAGTCCAACTCCCCTGCTAAAGCAGGATTGCCCAGAGCACATTACTCAGGACTGCATCAAGGCGGGTCTTGAAATTAAAACAATGCTAGTTTTCCAATTCTTTTGCAGGTGGTGATGTCTGGGGACTAGTTATCTCTGAGATAGCTGCACAATTCCCACAGTCTTATAAGCATCTTAATTTATAATGCAAATGGAAATTTTTGCACACCAGACTGTTGAGGCAACAGGTATATTGATTTCTTACTACCTTTATGGTTTTGCTAAATATCAAAGGTGTTTCTCTGTTTTTGTGACCTCACCAGGAACTCCAGACTCCATGACATGGATCATCTTTGAAGTGAGACTTTTTCCATCATTGATTAGCCCTACTCTTGAAAGCAGTTTGGTGAGTGTCATACCGATAACACCTCACATAGTATATTTATAGGCGCATACATAGGTAAAGGTTCATGCGGCAACAAAGGGCACAGACTCTGCCAAGTGGTGAAGCGAAGACGTTTAATGTTTTATTTTTACAGCATATATAGTTTCTCTCTTTTGATCACGCGCTGTGCTCTCTACACAGATAGGCTGTGGGGGCCTGTCCATGCGCTGTTACGAGCAATATAATTGGCTACAAATAAGTGTTCATGCGCCTAGGCTAATTAGTCATTATTATTTGTTTTGTTATATTGTTATCTATTTGCTAGCTTGTTATCTATTTTGTTGCCTTCACATTACCATATAAGGACATTGTTTACTGTTCTCAAGGCTTCCTTCCCATCACTGCAAGAACACCTGCTGAGCTCTCCCTCAGCAGCACGTTTCCACAATTCCTCACTCCCCACAGGTTCATAAATATATACTTGCTTCACTAGTTGGAATTCAATAATAACTTGTAGAATATGTATATTCGCTTTACTCTTGTAATATGTATACACTTGCTTTCTTAGGGGTAATTTTGTAGTGATGTGTAGAGAGAGAGTGTGCATGTGTATATTTGTTTTTACTAGCAGTAGTTCTGTAGTAATTTGTAATAAAGAAATTCTCAGAAACCCAGACATCTGTGTCCTTGTGTATTGTGGAATCCTAAGAACCCCACGGTCTCAATCTTTGCACAACTGTGTGATCCTCAATGTAGAGAACCACAAGATAACACAGGAATGTGCTAGTGCCAACAAGGATGAAGGGGATGGGTTTGGGGGGAAGGGGAAATGGGGTTGCCTGAGGGTAACCTAAAGCTAATTAGCATGCTAAAAAAAAATCACACCCCTGGGAGACCACCTTACATGCTAATATCAGACTGCCTTTGTATAATGAACTAGCCACTAATCAGAGCATGCGCAGAAGGGTATAAATTATATAATTGAAAGGTGATCAATGAACCACTACAAAACACTATTAAAAAAATAGATCTCTCATTGATCTTTCTCCTAGCTAGCAGAACTTTGGGAACAAGGACAGTTAGTTACAACAAGGAAAAGGTAGCAAACCAGTAATGTCATACTAGTGAGATGGGAGGTATTGTGTTGGGGCCAAAGTAGTTAATAATTTGCCTAGACACCGCTGCTTATGCTAGATAACTATCTTAGAACTATTGTTAGGAACTAGCTGCTATACAAAGAAACTGCAAGGCCTAACGAACAGGTAAAACAGCCTGTTCTAACCATAAAGGACAGAACCGGTTTGTGACTGAAACAGCGGCCAAGTCAGCGGGAAAGGAGCGAGAAAACCTAGAGAACAATTGATGAAGAGGAGGATATGAGCCTTGGATGAAGTAAACGACCACTATAGTGACTGTAATTTTAGCAAGTAACCAGCGGATAACAGTAAAGGACTGTGAAATGTGAGATCTAATGAATATGTAATTAGAAGGCAAATTTATGCAAATTTTTGCAGTGAAGCCATGAATATGTAATGCTTTTGTAAATATAAGCCTGTTGTAATCAAAAGTTAGGCGGGAGAAATCCTGGTGCGACCCCAGCTCTGCAATAAAGAATACCGCTTAATAGTCACATTGGCTATTGAGTCCAGCTTCTTTGTTTCACTAGATTTTACAAGTTCTTGTAGTTCTACTGTGCTATTAAACATATATGAAATCCTGTCATACAAGCCTGTACATTGGCATTTTTGCTGGAGAGGAGAGAAATAAGCATATGCGCTTTATATCTTTCTGTCTAATTTGATATTCACAATAATTTATAATATATTAGTGTAGAACACAAAATACATTCATTTATTGAGATATACTGTAGCATTACCTGACAGGAACCTGGAAAACTACAGAAGTATTGTCTACTGAAAGAGCTGACAAATTCTCATCTGCTAAAATAAATTCTTATTTCCAAAATGCTAACTTAATAAAGTTTAGTATGCTTTTCTATAGATATGTATGGATATAAGGTAAGAAATGTCATATTTCTACAACATACATACCAAATACTCTGTTCAAATGCACCTTTGATAGATACGCAACTCTACCTTCCAGGACATTGGCCTGGACTTCTATTAAGCAATACTGGAACCTGTTAATGAGACAGCCACCACATGTTTCTTACCAAGGCATGGTTTTGCTTAGCTGGTTGACTGGACTCCATTTGTTCACTTCTTTTGGCTGGGAGTGTCTTGATATTGCTTTCTGCCATTGCTATTCAAGTTCTGACTCAGCCATTTATGTCCAAAAAGTAGTAAAGAGAAGAGTTTAAATAGCAGCATTGAACATCACTGCGCTAACACTTGCTACTTATTAGCTAAGCTTTCCTCAGAATACTTAAGAACATGTAAATGATATATTTTTTGTGGAAAAACTGAAGCACGCTGAAATCAGCAAAACATGAACTCAAATTAAAGACTCATCAGCTGTTACTCAGTCTCTTATACTATTACAGACACTGTACTAGACAATAAATATAGTGCAACATGTTCCCACACACTGATGCAAATATACTAGCGGTACCCAAAATATTTTAAAAACTGGTACGTGAAGGCTGCCCAAATGGTGAGTACTAACTGCTGTTAGAAGTGACCTGGTTCTTACCTTGTTTTTCCCATGTTGGGCTTAGAGGGTGTGTGCCCAGTAGATGAAAATCCATTGTCACTATCTGAGGAATCTCCATTTCTTCGAGAAAGCCATTCCATCAGTGGCCTGTGAAGAAGCAGAAGTTTAACAAGAAAAAAATCTGAAGAAATTAAATTGTCTGAAAAGCACTGGCCTAGCATTTCACTCATGCTGAACATACCTGATGAAAAATTTGTTAGGTGCCAAGCCTAATTTGGACTTCGGAGTCATATAATTTCTGTGATATGGTAATTTGTTGATGGAAAACCATTCAATGTTATAGAAAAACAACAAAGAAAACAAACAAACAAAAAATCAACAAAACAACTGTTGTATATCAGAGAATTTTACAAATGCATAGCATTGACAATTATTTTCTTAAATTAAACAACAACAAGAGACTTTAATTAATAGACCACAAAAAGTTTCCACAAAAGGTTAACTAAAGATAGTTCTGACTGCAACTACACAGTAATAGATGCTACAGGACATCCATTGCAAGATATGATACCCAAAATAAGAAATGGATTTATCCAGTGCCTAAACTCTAAATACATATTTCAAAAAATAAAAAAATAAAAAAGCTTTATGTAACTTTGAAAGCCACTAATGTTCTTGATATTTTTATTTAAAATGGCATCAAAACTAGACCACTAATACTAGTTCAAAGATTATCAGAAATGAGAACTTAGCTTTTGTTACAGAAGAAAAAATGGGAAGAGGGCAGAATTTGTGTCAGAATTTTTACATTGTACAATTATTATATAGTATATGGAAAGAAGTCAAAGATTCTGAAAATGCTTACAGTGTATAAAAAAATCCACATGAGCTTTTTTATTAAGGAACCTAGCCCCAAAACCCCAGCTCCAGGTAAGATGTGTATTATGAAAAGCAATTAAAGAATAAAAAGCTTTTAAATACAATTAGAGAGGGAATAAAAAACAATAAAAAATAAATGTCGTCAGGTTGAATTCAATGAAGATGAAGAAGGTGCTTCAATAGGCAGACAATCTATCATGGTAAGAACTCTACCTAACAGCAACTATCTGCATGGGAGTGAAGGTACATTTTAAAAAAAATAATAGTAGTTCACCCTCTTTCACTTGGTATTGAAGTTCAAAAGTAGTGCAACAATGCAACACTGCAAGACGTATTTAATGCAAGAAATTAAAGGGATCCCTGTCAAATAAACCACTACTACCTTTACTCATTTTTAAGCCAAATGTCAAGTTAGATATTTTACATTAAAAGAAATATAAAAATATAATGTCAAACTTCAAAGATGAAGGGTGTCACCCACAGGAACAAAGTTTCCAACAACTCTAACACCATAGTCTTTGCTTCTCCATTTAAAAATGTTTCTTAAAAGCCTAATGGTACGCAAACAAATCTAAGTAGGCTTTTCCTCTTACATGCCCCCTTACCAATCTCCTCCTTCGCATGCACCATTCACTAAATCTAGACTATATTAACAATGAGAATCATAGAATCATTTAGGTTGGAAAAGACCCTTAAGATCATTGAGAACAATCACAAACCTAACACTGCCAAGATCACCACTAAAAAAATATGTCCCTAAGTGCCACATCTACAAGTCTTTTAAATACCTCCAGGGTGACTCAACCACTTCCCTGGGCAGCCTGTTCCAATGCTTGATAACTATGAATATTTTTTTCCTAATATCCAATCTAAACCTCACCTACTGTAACTTGAGGCCATTTTCTCGTCGTATCACTTGTTACCTGGGGAAAAGAGACCAACATCTACCTCATCACAGCCTCCTTGCAGGTAGTTGTAGATGTCTCCCCTGAGCCTCCTTTTCTCTAGGCTAAACACCCCCAGTTCCCTCAGCCACTCCTCATAAGACTTGTTCTCTAGATCATTCACCACCTTTGTTGCCCTACTCTGAACAAACTCCAGCACCTCAATGTCTTTCTTGTAGTAAGGTGTGGGGAGTGAGAAATTGTGGAGAGCTCAGCAGGTGTTCTTGCAGTGATGGGAAGGAAGCCTTGAGAACAGTAAACAATGTCCTTGTATGGTAATGTGAAGGCAACAATATAGATACCAAGCCAGCAAAATAGATAAAAAAATAACAAAACAAATAATAATGACTAATTGGCCTGGGTGCATGAGCACTTCTATGTAGCCAATTGTATTGCTCACAACGGCATGTGGACAGGCCCCCACAACCTATCTGTGTAGAGAGCACAGCGCGTGATCAAAAGACAGAAACTATATATGCTGTAAAAATAAAACATTACATGTCTTCGCTTCATCACTTGGCGGAGTCTGTGCCCTTTGTTGCCGTAAATGGTGCCCCTGTGTGAGGAGCGATTATCCAAGTCAACAGACTGGACGGCGGCAAGCGCCATGGAACTGAAGAGCTGCTGAAAGGAAGCAGAAGCCGGCAAAATCACCTCGGGGTGAGTGAGGTGAGCCGTGGGGGACGGAGATGGGAACAACATCTCAGTGAGGCGGAATCAGTCCTCAGATTAATGGAGGAATTATTGCGGAAGCATAAAGTAGCCATAAATCCTCAGACCTTGAAAAAACTTTAAAATGGGTATCCGTGAGCTGTAAAATCATGTTTATAAAAGAGATATGGGATGAAACTGGTGTGAAACTCTGGGAGAAAGCCACGTGTTCAGAGAAGTTAGCAGGGGAGCTATTAACTCCATGGAGACAGATCCTTGAGATAATTCAGAAGAAGGAGGCTGAAGCAGCAAGCTGCAGTAATGCGACCGCCCCTCCTGTTGCCCTTCCATGTCAAGACCTAGATGATCAATCTGAGCATCCTTTTGATCCAGGGGGAATCGAGCCTGACAAAGAACCAAATTTATTTCCCCCTGACCCGCATGACCAGTGGGGAAAGGTTCGACAGGAGGCATTAGCGGCCGGGGACTTAAGCATAACATCAAAGCTTGTTGCATGAGTAAATTACGAGCCCTGTCAACAACCAAAGTGGGAAGGACTGACTTTTGCTATCATCAGAGAACTCCGAGGGGGAGTGCTCAACTACGGCCCTTCCTTGCCGTATTCTATGAACCTGTTGGGCTCAGAGCACGGGACAGACGGGCAGGCAGGCGGCAAGGCGATCTGCGGCCGCAGAGTGGAAGTGGGCGCAATGAGCGTGGAGCCGGGGAGGGGAGAGGAAAGTGCTGGCGGCAGCGGAGCCAGCGTCCCGGTTCCATGGCAGCGGCAGGAGGAGAAGGGCGGCAAGGCACCCCTTGCCCCCCCAGGCCAGGCAGACTCGCAGCACAGTGGCAAGGACCCTGCGCCGGGAGGAGTCTCCGCGCCCCGGCGAGAAGCAGCAATGGAGCGCGGTGGATTCCAGCGAGGTGTGTTCGTCCGTACCGACAACATTTGACTCAGAAGGACTGAATGTGGTATTGTGTCTCAACTAAGAGATAAACACGGTATACGCAGTGTAGAACAAAGGGGGTAGGATGCAAATACCTAAAAGCTAAAAGATTGTATGTGCCTCTGTTTTGAAATGCACCCGATTCAGCGCCGTTTCGTACAATAAGTTTTTAATCTTTGCTTTGACGACTTTGTTCTCTTTAAAATTCTAAGTGTGAGCTGGTGTTTCTCACAAATTAGGGGCTCATCCAGGATCAGCACTCCTGTTCCCGAGAGACAGGACAGCAAGAGGAGAAGGCGCGCCCTGCTAATTTTAGCAGTTTCTATCTGCTGTCTTGTATCGTAAAGGCCAGCAGGTCCTATCCGGATGGAGGACTCTTGGAGCAAAGAAGGGGGAAACTGATTATTAAACCTCTACCCTTATAGAAACTCTGATTTGGAGCAAAAAGAGGCCAGTCCCAGAACTCTGGGAAGTCTCCGAGGAACTTTGAAAAAAAAAAAAACCAAACAAAAACCACGGGTGATGAAATGCAAGCTGTCTTTGCAGCATTTAAAAATATCTGAAGGATAGGGATGGTTAAATGATCTTTTTAATGATTGGGGCTTAACTGGTTGGATGCAATCAGCCTTACAAATTGTGCTTTTCTGTATCATCATCTTTCTATGTATTATGATCTGTATTCCCTGTTTGTTACAATGTGTGCAGCACCTGATTAACAAAACACTAGCTGTTGCTTTGTTAGTAAATAAAGAAGGGGGAATTGTGGGGAGTGCGGAATTGTGGAGATGCGCTGCTGAGCGAGAGTTTGGCAAGTGTTCTTGCAGTGATGGGAAGGAAGCCTTGAGAACAGTAAACAATGTCCTTGTATGGTAATGTGAAGGCAACAATATAGATAGCAAGCCAGCAAAATAGATAACAATATAACAAAACAAATAATAATGACTAATAGGCCTGGGTGAATGAGCACTTCTGTGTAGCCCACTTCTACGTCTCCCACAAGAACAAGGGCTACCGATCATGAGACTTCTCCCAGCTGCTTATAGAATACTTCATCTGCCTCTTCATCCTGGTTGTGTGGTCTGTAACAGACTGTGGGAGTTGGTACATAAGAGGTTAAAAATTCTGGTGTCTGCTTATCTCTTGGGTGAACCTTGTGGGTGGAGATCAGAGAGGTCCTTATGAGAAGCAGAGGAAGGATGGAGTCTTGTGGAGGAAGGACAGTCCTGTTTTGGCTAAAGACTCCAGGAATAAGTAGACAAACAGTTTCAGCACAGAATCTTGAAGGCTGTGGTGCGCAGAGTGAGACCTTTTGCTTGATTATCCATTAAATGAGTTATAAAATTGACAACCCTGAATATGATAATGAGCTTAAAGAAGGACATAGGAGAAATATATCAGAAGGGATAGGCAGGGAAGGAGAGGTGCTGAGGTAGCCCTGTATGTTGGGAAGTGATTTTACTGTCTAAAGCTTGATGACTGTGATGAAAGGGTAGAATGCTTATGGGTAAGAATTAGGGGGAAGGCCAACATGGCAGATATCATGGTGGGAGCCTGTTGCATTATGAGCAGTTTTGACATTTCTTTCAGAGCCTTGCCAAGGGCTTTCACGGATTCAACAGAGTTGGATGGGACCTCTAGAGATCATCTAGTCCAACTCCCCTGCCAAAGCAGGATTGCCTAGAGCACATTACTCAGGACTGCATCAAGGTGGGTCTTGAAAATCTCCAGAGAGGGGACTCCACGACCTCCCTGGGCAGCCTGTTCCAGTGCTCTGTCACCCTCACCATAAAGTTCTTCCTCGTATTTGAGTGGAACTTCCTATGTTCCAGCTTATGCCCGTTGCTCCTCGTCCTATCGCTGGAAACCACTGAAAAGAGTCCGGCTCCATCTTCCTTCAACCCACCCTTTAGGATCTTGTAAACGTAGATGAGGTCTCCCTTCAGTCTTCTCGTCTCCAGGCTAAAGAGTCCCAGCTCTCTCAGCCTTTCCTCATAAGGGAGGTGCTCCAATCCCTTAATCATCTTTGTTGCTCTATGTTGGACTCTCTCCAGTAGTTCCCTGTCTCTCTTGAACTGGGGAGCCCAGAACTGGACGCAATATTCCAGTTGTGGCCTCATCAGTAGAGGGGGAGAATGACCTCCCTTGACCTGCTGGCCACACTTCTCCCTATGCAGCCCAGGATTCCATTGGCCCTCCTGGCAACAAGGGCACATTGATGGCTCATGGAGAGCCTGCCATCCACCAGGACTCCCAGATCCTTTTCCTCAGTAGTACTTCCCAGCAGGTCCACCCCTAACCTATATTGGTGCCTGGGGTTCTTCCTCCCCAGGTGCAGGACCTTATATTTGCCCTTGTTGAACCTCATGAGGTTCTTCTCTGCCCAGCTCTCCAGCCTGTTCAGGTCACGCTGGATGGCGGCACAGCCCTCTGGAGTGTCGGCCAGCCCTCCCAGTTTGGTATCATCAGCGAACTTGCTGAGGATACACTCTGTCCCCTCGTCCAGGTCATTGATGAATATGTTGAACAGGACTGGGCCGAGTATTGACCCCTAGGGGACACCGCTGGTTACAAGCCTCCAACTTGACCCTGCTCCAATAATGACAACCCTCTGAGTCCTGTCACACAGCCAGGACTCAATCCAACTCACCGCCCTCTCATCTTGCCCACGCTTCCTTAATTTTCTAATGATGATGTTATGGGAGATAGTGTCAAAAGCCTAAATAAATACACCTAATACCTTAGTTGATAAGACTATACCTCTGAACTTGCTCAGCAGAGAGTCATTTTCAGGAGTTCTCTAGTTCTCAGAATCTTCACAAGGAGTACAAGTACTGGGAAAACATACAAGATTGATACTGCTGTCCAAAATATTTCTGCTCAGACAGCAGAACATATATATGAACAATCACTTGTAGAACTGGATATCAACCCTAGGGCTAAGAAGCCACATTGCCAATAGTCCAAAGCCAGGACTTCTCGATTACTTAAAAAGCCCAAACAAACCCAAAACAAAAAAACAAACCAAAAAACCCCAAACTTAGAATTAAATAGAGGAACAGAATTCAGTAAAGAATTCATATTGAAAAGTTATGCAGTGTAGGTGTTTCCTTATGAAAAAAAATTGCCATTCCATCAAGGTGCAAAGCTATGCATTGTTCCTTTACAGTTTCTTGAAACAATACCTTGACCAGAAACTACAGGGCTCATGGTTCTGTCTGTGGGTATGTATAAGTGTATGGTTTTGGCTAGGATAGAGTTCATTTTCTTCATAGCTCATACGAGACTATGTGTTCAGATTTGTGAATGAAAACAGCATCAATAACACACACCTATGTTTTAGCTATTGCTGAGCAGTGCTTACACAGCATCAAAGCCTTTTTTGATTCTCATACTGATCTACCAGAGAGTAGGCTGGGTATGCACAAGAAGTTGGGAGGGGACACAGCTGGGACAGCTGACCCCAACTGACCAAAGGGATATTCCATACCATATGATGACATGCTCAGCAATAAAAGCAGGGGGAAGGAGGAGGAAGGGGTAGGGGGGGTGTTCAGAATTATGGCATTGGTCTTCCCAAGTTACCGTTATGCATTATGAACCCCTGCTTTCCTGGAGATGGCTGAACACCTGCCTGCCAATAGAAAGTAGTGAATTAATTGCTTATTTTCCTTTTCTTGGGCATGCAACTTTTGCTTTATCTATTAAAATGTCTTTTTCTCAACTGATGATTTTTGTCACTTTTATCCTTCTGATTCTCTCCTCCATTGCACAAGGGGGGGGGGAGGGGAGTAGGTGAGCTGCCTACTGAGGTTAAATCATGACAATAAGGAAAAATAGAAACAATCACATCTAAAAGTAACAATAGCAGCAAATATTCAAAATACCCTGCACTGTACATATACCCTATATATATTGATTCCAGCAAAATGGTTATACATTCCATGTCTGAAAACACAGAGGAAGCTTAAGCACAAGTGGGAAAAACATCACTATAGGTGTTTATATACAAACTGAAAGTTCGCTCTCCTAAAATCCGGTGTCCTGACTCTACTCTTTACACAAGCCATCTTACTTAGGCTCATTTCCCATTCTTGTACCATCTTACAGTTCTGGTGCTCCTGAAATTAATATTCCAAAAGCCACAGAGTAGCTAAGATTTCACAAGCACCAAAATTAATACCTAAAAGTCAATTGAAATTGCAGAATAGAACTTTAAAAATTACATTCAGCGAACTTACCAAGTCAACGCAAGGAAATAAAAAACAAAGCCTGTGATTTTAAACTAGATAACCAAATTCTTGATTATCACAACTGATAACTCAGATAAAGAACAAAGAGCTACAGCAGACGACTCCACCAAGAGTACACAAGTTATTTACTCAAGTTCCATAAAAAGATACTTGTCTTCTCCACTAACGCATGTATCCTGCTCTCAGCAAAATTTCATTTCTTAAAAGAAAAATTGAATTTAAGAGAATCAATCAGAATTTACCTCTCTCATAGCACAGTCATGAGGAGCCTCTTTTATATTTTCTTTCCCTTTTGGAAATCCCCAGCCAGACTTTGCTAAATAGCCCTGGACCAAAAGAACCTGAAGAAGTAGAGGAATGCAAATGTCAAACATCCACTATTCTAACCAATTTCTATTTAATCCCTTTCCTCCACCACCCCTGCTGCCCCAAAATGAATCTTTAAGTTGGAATAAGGAACCCTTAAGCATTCATTACCATTACAGCAAGAACTGTTAAATTTTGTATGAGATCATGTAATTCAGAATTAAAAAACAAAAACAAAACCAAAAACCACACAGTAGGAAAGAAAGCAGAACTGTATTTACTGTCTCCCATATTTTACTCCGACATTATATTCCTGTACAAACTTAAGTGGTGTCACATTTCTGTCAGGTCTTTGTGAATCTGAAGCACCTCTTGGGTTTTTTTGTTTGTTTTTCCTCCAGATGAGGTATGTAAACTACAGAAAGATTACTTTTGCTAGCATACTCCATGCTTCCCTTTAAGTCTCTCAATTATTTCCATACTTACATTTTCAAGTGTGTCATCGAGAATAATTGCACCATGGGTTGGCACTCCCGTTTTATATTCCTTGCACTCATCTAAAAGCTTTTGTACATCTTCATCTTGAGGCAGTAAAAAAACAACAGTGATTGAAGAGTACAGAAATATGTTAAGTAAACTAAATTTAAGTACCCAGTTTCCAATCACATGCAGTCATACAAAAAAGACACCTACTCAACATTTAAAATAACCATACTCCCGACCCAAAATGCTTTCTAAATACTTCCAAGCAAATGTAAGAGTACTAAAAGTAATCCATTGCCAAACTCTACAGGTGAGAAAACATTAGTGGTTTGGCAAATCTTATACAAGCCGTTTTTTAAAAAAACAACAGGGGTGCTTGTTTGAAGGGAGTTCTCCCCTAATTATGAAGAAAAAGTAGCCATTAAAAGTAGTTCTTTTAAATATATATAATTTTTAAGCACATTTTCCCATTTTTAAATGAAAGGGACAGACAAAAATACTTTGCTTAGTCTCCCACTTGAAGTAAGCAAAGTGAAATTCTTCTTACAATCATTTGCTAGACTACTGTATAGAATCTCTACTTACGCATTTATTAGTCAAAAAAGCCCACATACTTTTAAATGGCACCAAGTTATACCAGATCTAAACTCTAATACACCTTATCAAAACTCATCATGCAGAGAAAACAGGAACAATCTTTATAATTCTAAAACTTTGGAAGCAAATCTACATGTTAAAAAAACCCCAAACAGAAAACAACACACACACCACACACAACTTATTAAAATTCTAAAGATGCTACCAATAAAATATATTCTACAACAGAGTGTTTTGCTGCAGTTTTCTGCTTTTAAACTAGAATTTCCAGCAAAAGCAAGCTGGAGAGGGAACAGTATAATCAACAAGTGCTATCTATTAAATAACATTTTTCTTGCACTGCCTACAACTAACATAGGAATTGTGTTGGTCTGAAAATTCTGTTATAATTAAAAAACTACTTTAAAAAACTAACTGTACAATATCCAGTAACAGAAGACAACTTTTTTTTTTTTACAGTTTATTACTAAAATAAATACTGACAGTCTTTCAAAGTAAGTCTCTGATATCAAACTGACAAGGAATTACGTTGGGTAATGAAACCACAGACAATATTATTAAAGTTAAAACACTTAGTCCCACCTCAAGAAGGCATGAGAAAAGGTTAAAACAAAAATACTTGCTGGCTATTGGTATGAATTTTACTTAAGTTTTTCTCCATCAAGGACTAGATCGTGCAAGTTCCAGCAAGGCCCAATAATTAATGAAGAAAAGCAGAGGACAACAGTATGAATTCAGTAAAAAAAACGCATCTTCTTCCCTATAAACAAAATGTCCTCTGTAAGATTCCAGCAGCAACTGTCATAACTCCCAACAAACGCATACCATTACCCATCAGGAAACACATATCCTCTTTAGCTACATTAACATTTATGTCAGTGTTTTCTTTGAAAAGGGATTAAATTAAAGAGAGAACACCATGAAGAGCACACTCTGACTGTATTGCCTCTCTCTTCACTTGGAATGTGCAAAATAGATTGACTGCCATGAAAAAAAAAATTAGCCAGATTTATTCATTTAAATGAACCTAACAACAAAAACATGCTACAGAAGCATTTTTCTAATCTATTAGCACAGAGCAAGAGATCTTCCTGGTGGCATGGAAAGCAAAAAGTTTTTACATGAAAGTAAAAGTACAGCTTTTGAAGTCAAGAAAGAAAATGGATTATGAGGTTCTTCACTCTCGCAAAATGCGATTACAAGAAACTAAGTAAATTAACTGTTGTAAAAAGAGAGAACGTGATAACAGCTGACATGAAAGGCTACATTACAAGAATTAAAGTATTTTTAAGTGTCTAGTAAAGAATGCCCATGAACTCTTGATAACAGGTGTCAACACATTTCTTCTGGAAAAAACGCATCCATGTGGGGTTTTTTCCACTTATTAGTTTTCTTAGTTTATAATAGAAAGTGGACAAATGGTTTATTTTTCAAGTCTACTTTATGCTTTAGTTCAGATATTGATAAGATGGGGATAAGAGTGTCTCCAGAAACAGGTGATAAAATAGGGATAAGAGTTTCTCCACAAACAGGGAAGTTAACTGAAATTGCAGGAGTGAGATAACCAAAAAATAGGGGAATTAACTGAAAATGCAAAAGTTAAACAATTGAAAAACTGCAAAAGTTAAACTTTTATGTAATAGTTGGATTGGAAGGTCTGTACCTGCCAAGTACCTCAGCCAATGTGGAAAGGAAGAGGGTTACATGCGGCCGGGGGAATTAGGGTAAAATGGAGGCTGCATCCTCCAGCAATTGGAGAGACCCCACAGGGGTATGCCCCAGTGGACTCTCCCTTTATTCAAATTGTGAAAAATGGGCTGAGTTTTGCTTCAGCTAATTGATATATTTTTGTTAGTGTGTCTGTATTGACAGAGGAGGCTCAGTGATAGTGGAGTCTCATTCATTGTACCCAACTAATCCTTAGAAATGCCCCGGGGGCTGTCCAGGGATCCTTGTTTACGGAATGTTATCTAGGTGAAGAGAGACAGATTGATGACAGACTGATAAGTGGACAAAGGACTGTGAAGGCTGACTAGAGAAGACAGATAAGTGGATGAAGGTCATCTAGAGGGTGACTGATGAAGATGAGGATACGACCACCTGATGAAGTAAACGACCACTAGAGTGCTTGTAACTACTAACACTGGACAGTAGGTGATAGCAAAGACTGTGAAATAGCGTGTAGCATAATCAACTAATCAAAGGTGTGTTTAGGATAATGATTTTGTAGAGTGGAGGTGTGTGTGCCTAATAAGATAAAAAGGCGTAAACTAGATCTGTAACAGGTTAAGTGATCGGGAATAATGTGAGCTCCAACTTCTCAGCCAATGAGAAGAGAGACAGTAACTCAGGCGGCCTGGATAAGAAATATAAAAATACCTAAAAGCTAAAAGATTGGTGTGCCTCTGCTTTGAGATGCACCCTATTCAGCGCTGTTTCGTACAATAAGTTTTTTTTACGTTTGCTTCGGCAACTTTGTTCTCTTGAAAATTCTAAGTGTGAGCCGGTGTTTCTCACAAAATAAAGTCTTTGCAGGACTCCTCTGTCTCCTTTGTGAACATCATCCTCTGGCAACGGGATTTTCTGCACAATATTAACACATAGAGTTCCAAAGACATAAATTCAACTCTTCAGAAGTAGCAGATAAATCCCACAAATGCATAATATTGTTGCTGGAAACAGAAGTATTTAAGACATCATTAGTTAAAATTTGATAAGTTACCTTATTCTCTTCAACAAGTATCTATTTCCAAATTCCAGTTGGAAATTCCCACACTCTTTGATCTCGTCTTTTTGAAGGCTCTATTGCTACTGAAACTATCCCTTATAAAGAAGGCTGCTGTAGCTCAAAGGTATAAAAATAAAAGTCTATTTTACAACTAGTTGATGTTTTCTTGCCCAAGCACTGCAGTTCAAAAAGAATCTGAAGATACAGTATGCAGAAGCAGTACCAAAGAAGAATAAGAACATATCACTATTAGGCTTATGGAACAATATGAAAAAAACCAAGATCACCATTTATGAATCATAAACTTATTGTTTTGTTGTCAATTATTTGTATTGATCCTGACTAGGAGACCACTGCACATTGGGGTCTCTGTACATTCACATAACGGTTTACCTGAGTAGGCCCAGGCCTGTGTTGGGCTGCACAGATTCCTTGGCCGTAGGATAAACTCAGCAGCTCATTGTAACAGAGGAGCCTGCAGGCATCTCCCACTCCTTATAAGTGTGATGACACCACACAAGCATGGCCTTGCTTTTATCTAAAAGTGCAGCAAGGAGTTCTCATGCTTGAAAGACCAAAAAGGATGAACTTTTCTCTGGGGGGACGGGGCGGGCAGGTGGGGCAGACACAACACAGACATGATCCACCAAAAAAACCCCACCAAAAATAATCAAGCCAGGGTCCATAAGATGCTGCACAAACAAAGGGCTCCCAGCATCTGAAGGAATGTGAGACGTACTTGCTATCTATATACCTCTATTTCTTCTATCTTATTAAGGCAGCTATTTTATTAAGATGTTAATTCCTGGGGTGGATCAGGAAGAGCGTGACCAGCATGTTGAGAGAGGTTTATCCTCCCCCTCTACTCTGCCCTGGGGAGGCCCCATCTGGAGTACTGTGTCCAGTTCTGGGCCCCCCAGTTCAAGAAGGACAGGCAACTGCTGGAGAGGGTACAGAAGAGGGCTACAAAGATGATTAGGGGCCTGGAGCATCTCCCTTATGAGGAGAGGCTGAGGGACTTGGGTCTTTTTAGTCTAGAGAAGAGAAAACTGAAGGGGGATCTGATCAATGCTTACAAATACTTATAGAATGGGTGTCAAGAGGACAGGGTCGGTCTTTTTTCAGTGGTGCCCAGGGATAGGAGAAGAGGAAATGGGCACAAACTTGAATATAAGAAGATCCACCTAAACATGAGGAGAAACTTCTTTACTTTGAGGGTGGCAGAGCACTGGAATAGGCTGCCCAGGGAGGTGGTGGAGTCTCCTTCTCTGGAGACATTCAAAACTCGCCTGGACAAGTTCCTGTGCAACCTGCTCTAGGTGGACCTGCTTTGGCAGGGGGGTTGGACTAGATGATCTCCAGAGGTCCTTTCCAACCCCATGTGATTCTATGACTTGATTATTGAGATCCAGAAAGAACCCCGCACCTTATCTCACCTCCACACCCGTGCAGAACACTTCGAAAAATCATAGAATCATTTAGATTGGAAAAGACCCTTAAGACCATGAGAACAATCAAAAACCTAACATTGCCAAGTTACCACTAAGCCATGTCCCTCAGCACTACATCTACACATCTTTTAAATATCTCCATGGATGGTGACTCAACTACTTCCCTGGGCAGCCTGTACCAATGCTTGACAACCCTTTCAGTGAAGAAATTCTTCCTAATATCCAATCTAAACCTCCCCTGGCGCAACTTGAGGACATTTCCTCTTGTCCTATCACTCGTTATTTCGGAGAAGAGACCAACCCCCACCTCACTACAACCTCCTTTCAGGTAGTTGTAGAGAGCAAGAAGGTCTCTCCCCTTAATAAAGATATTAAACTGGCCCCAGAACTGGGCCCTGGGGAACACCCCTTGTGACCAGGCACCAACTGGATCTAACTCCATTCACCATGACTTTTTGGGCCCAGTCATCTAGCCATTTTTTTTACCCAGCAAAGCATATGCCCATCCAAGCCATGAGCAGCCAGTTTTTTCCAGGAGAATGCTGTGGGAAAAAGGCTTTGATACTGAGTCCAAAAGGACATATGGTTCCCTCCTTACTGAAACAATGTAGCCAAGTTGAAATGCTCTGTGAGCAGATAAGTTAAACATTTGCTATGTAGATAAAAGTCTTGAGATCTTTTATTCTTGAGTAAGGTAGATAAGGAAGAATAAGCTAGTTTCAGTATAAACAAGAGTTGAGAAAACAAGTGAATGAAGAGCTGAATATGCACAAAGACTGAGTTCAACCAGCAGACATGTTGAAGAAGACTATTGATGACCACCAAAGGACCATGAAAGACCACCAACGGACATTTACATATATTAATGATTTCCAGGAAATAGTATGAATATGTTAATAATTTCTCGGAAATCTAATGAATATATATTCTGAGGGCATATAACCTTGCAGAATCATAGAATGCTTAGAGCTGGAAGGGACCTTAAAGATCATTGAGTTCCAACCCCCCTGCCATGGGCAGGGACACCTCCACTAGACCAGTTGCTCAAAGCCCTATCCAGCCTGGCCTTGAACACTACCAGGTATGGGGCATCCACAACTTCCCTGGGCAACCTGTTGCAGTGCCTCACCACCCTCACAGGAAAGAATTTCTTCCTGATATCTAATCTAAATTTTCCATGTGCCTTAACAGAGATTCCAGGAGGATCTGCTCCATGATCTTGCCAGGCACACAAGTGAGACTGACTGGCCTGTAGTTCCCTGGGTCTTCTTTTTTTCCTTTTTTTGAATATTGGGGTTATGTTCCCCTTTTTCCAGTCAGCAGGAACTTCACCAGACTGCCACAATTTCTCAAGTATGATGGAAAGCGGCTTAGCAACTTTGTCCACCAGCTCCCTCAGGACCCGTGGATGGATTTTGTCAGGTCCCATGGACTTATGCACCTTCAGGTTCCTTAAGAGGTCTCAAACCTGATCTTCTCCTACTGTGAGCCGTTCTTCCTTCGCAGAGCCCCTGTTTTTGCCTTCTGTGACTTGGGCAGTGTGGTTAGAGCCCTTGCCAGTGAAGACCGAGGCAAAAAAGTCATTCAGTAACTCAGCCTTATCCATATCCTGGGTTGCCAGGTCTCCCGTTTCCTTCCGGAGAGGGCCCACAACTTCCCTAGTCTTGCCTTTATCCCTGACATACCTATAGAAGCTTTTCTTATTGTTTTTGATGTTCTTGGCTAGATTTAGTTCTGCCTGGGCTTTCGCTTGCCTGATCTGGTTCCTGGCCACTCGGACAGTTTCTCTATATTCTGCCCAGTCTACCCATCCCTGCTCCCACCCTCTATAGGCCTCCTTTTAGGTTTTGAGCTTGTCCAGCAGTTCCTTGTTCATCCATGCAGGCCTGCTGGCTATTTTGCCTGACTTCTTCTTTTTTGGGATGCAACTCTCCTGAGCTTGGAGGAGGCGATCCTTGAATGCCAACCAGCCCTCTTGGGCCCCTCTCTCCTCCAGTTCTTTCTCCCACACTACCCTGCCAGTCAGATCTCTCAGGAGTCCAAAGTCTGCTCTTCTGAAGTCCAGGGTAGCGAGCTTGCTGCACACCCTCCTCGCTGCCTTATGAATCTTGAATTCTACCATTTCATGATTGCTGCAGCCGAGGCTACCCTTGAACTTGACATTCCCCACCAGCCCCTCCTTGTTGGTAAAGACAAGGTCCAGCACGGCTCCTTTCCTTGTTGGCTCCTCTACCATTTGAAGAAGAAAGTTGTCATGGACACATTCCAAGAACTTCCTGGATTTCTTGTACCCTGCTGTGTTGTCCTTCCAACAGTTATCAGGGTGGTTGACGTCCCCTATGAGGGCCAGGGTGTGCAAGCACAATGCTGCTCCTATCTGTCTATTGAGGGCCTCATCCTCCCTGTCACTCTGATCTGATGGCCTGTAGCAGACCCCTACTGTAACATCACCTGCCCCTGTGCTCCCTTTAATCCTGACCCATAAGCTCTCTGTCAGGTCTTCATCCATCCCCAGGTGGAGCTCCACACACTCCAGCTGGTCTTTGATCTAGAGGGCAACATCCCCTCCCTGTCTGCCCAGCCTATCCTTCCTGAAGAGTCTGTAACCCTCCATTCCAACACTCAAGTCGTAAGAGCCATCCCACCACATCTCGGTAATGCCAATAAGATTGTAGCCCTGGAGGCGTGCGCACGTCTCTAACTCCTCTTGCTTGTTCCTTATGCTGCGTGCATTTGTGTAAAGGCACTTCAGCTGGGCACCCAATGGGACTGACTTACTGGCTGGAGTGGCTGCATTTCCTTCGTGTTGCTCTTCAGGTGGCCTGCCTTTGTGGTGTTTTATCTGTGTTTCCCAGATTCCTTTTGCCTCAGGAGCCTCAAGGACAGGTCTGATGTTATCACCCCCCTCCCCCTTCACATCTAAAGACCTGTCAATCAACCCCACAGTCTCTTGGGCCAGAATATTCTTCCCCCTTTGAGAGAGGCATCTTCCATTTCCTGTCTTCAAGCCCAGTGCCGTATGGGTCAACCCACTATCAAAGTACCCAAAGTTATGGTGGTGACACCAGCCACAGAGCCATGGATTGACTGATTTGATCCATCTGCTCCTCCCAGCATCATTGCCTGCCACTGGAGGGAGTGACAAAAAAATCACCTGCACCCCAGATTCCTTTACTAAGCCTCCCAACTCCCTGAAGTCTCTCTTTATAGCTCTTGAGCTTTGAGTCACTGTCTCCTCTGCACCTACATGGAATATCAGTAGTGGGTAATAATCTGACAACTGTACTAAACCAGGAAGTTTCCTGGTGACATCCTTCACCCAGGCTCCAGGAAGACAGCAGACTTCCCTCTGAGGAGGGTCCACTCTGCATATTGGGCCCTCTGTCCCCCTCAGGAAGGAGTCCCCAACAACTATAGCCCTTTGGTTTTTTTAGAGGATGTGGTGGTGATCTGGGGTATATGCTTTTTTGGCCTAGAAGGCATCTGTGTTATAGGGTGCTCCTTACCTATTTCCTTGCTCAACTGGCCAGTCTCAAGCAGAGCCTCATATCTATTCCTCAGAGGTACTTCACAGGATGAGGTGGGTAAGGTGGGAGGTCATCCGGTGCCCCGACCACGAACCTGCTTCCACTCACTGTTTTCATTTACGCTTTTGCCTTCAGCCTGACCAAGGGTGCCTGCAGGGGCTCCTGGACCCTTGCTGCCTTTCTCCCTGTTATTCCTCAGCCTTTCAACTTCTTCTTTCAGCTCTGCCACCATGCTGAGCAGATCATTTATCTGCTCACTTCTTATACAGCAGGTCTCACAGCTATCATCTGTTACCAGTAAAAGGTCCTGGCACTCCCTGCAGCCTGTGACCTGGACAGCC
>QJSC01002782.1:28481-44558 GCA_003697955.1 Calidris pygmaea | reverse complement strand
CAGTTTGGGGAACAGAGCAAAAGCCTCTTTTTTTTTTTTTCTTTTTTTTTCCTCTTAATGCTCCTGGCAAGATCCCCGAACCCGTCGCTGCCAGGTTGGGCACCCCAAGGGGACCCACAGCTTGGGGACCCGGTGGCACGTCTGAGTGGCACCTCCCCCCCCCCCCCCCCCAGCTCTGCATGAGTCCCCTGAGCTCCAGCCCTGGTGATGCTCGGCTGTGCCCCATTAAATGGTTTAATTATCTTAAATTACCTGTGTAACTCGCCGTCTGATGCCGTTCCCTGGCTGGATCCGTCCCTCTGGGAGCAGCCGGGGTGACACCGGCTGAGCAGAGCCGTGGGTCATTATCTGCTCATGGCACTGACAGCCCCGATAAGGGGTGTCGGGAGCGTGGGGGTGGCTGTAAACATTAACCCGATGGAGCTGCCTGGGGCTGGAGGTCCCCGGAGAAAGTCCATGGAGCCCCCAGAGCCCCTGTTCCCCAGAGTCGGGGTGCCAAGGGACCAGCACCCTCAAGGACAGGTCCCCAGAGCCCATGTCGCTTTGGCCCAGGTCCCCAGAGTGGAGGTCACTGCAGCCCAGCTCCCTTAAGTCCGCGTCCCCTGGGTGGAGGTCCCCATAGCTTGTGTCCCTCAAGGCCCTGGTCCCCAAAGACCACATCCCCAGGGTGGAGGTCCCCATATCCCATGTCCTTCAAGGCCCTGTTCCCCAAAGACCACATCCCCAGAGTGGAGGTCCCCATATCCCATGTCCCTCAAGGCCCTGGTCCCCAAAGACCACATCCCCAGGGTGGAGGTCCCCATAGCTTGTGTCCCTGAAGCCCTGGTCCCCAAAACCCATGTGCCCAGAGTGGAGGTCCCCATACCCCACGTTCCTCAAGCCCAGACCCCCACCAGGAGCTGCCAAGGGGCCAGGCAGCCCAGGACACCCTTGGGACAGGGTAGAGAGGAACCGTGACCAGCAGAGCCACCCCATCGAGCCGTGGCAAGTCCCTTGGGGGGACACGGTGTGTGCCACCAACCCCCACCCCTTGGTGTCTGGGGGGTCCCACGGCTGGAGATACCTGGAAATCGGGCAGTGGCCCGCATCCCAGCTGGACATCCCACCCCGGGGGTGGGGGGGGGTCAAGGCTGTGCCCAGCACCCACCTCAAGGACACAAACAGTTCAAAGGTCTCTGGGAACATCGCCCAGGCGTTAGTCACCCGCTGGCAGGGTGGGGATGGGGCTGGCCCGGCCATGAAGGATTTACCAGCAAATCCATAGGGAATCAGCTTCCAGCCATGAAGGGGGGGGGGTGCTGAGGGTCCGGGTTGGGGGACCCCCAGCGAAAGGTGACCCCCTGTGGAGTTTCCAGAGACCCACACACACCCCCACCCCCCCCGGTCGGTTGTGCAGGAGAAGCAGCCGGAATCCTCGTTCCCATCGCTTTATTAATTTAAAATATTACATTATTTCTGTTCGATAGAAATATATAAAATACAAATACCCCCTCCCCGGAAAAAAAAAACAAAAAACAAACAAAACAAAAACCCAACCCTTTCCCGAAAAGGTACTTTGCTATAAAATACAATAAGTTAGCAATAAATAAGAAAGTTGTATAAATAAGTCTCTAAGCAGAGAAGAGAGGATGCCCAGGCTTGGAGTGGGCTGCAGGCACCTGGGGACAGAGCCACCCTGGCCCGTTTGGGGTCTCCCAGGTGGGAAGGATCCACCTACCAAATTAAAAAAAAAAAGGTTTTAAATAAGGGGAGAGAGGGAGAAAATAAGTTATTGTGGCCTGTGGAGGGGGAGGTCACAGCTGGAGACCCCCAAGGTTGAGTTGGATGGTGGAGCTGGGGCCGGTCCTGAGGCATTTCATGCCACGGGGTCTGTTTTTTTGGGATGCTGGAGCTGCTGGGACGCACTGGATCCAGGCGGTCCGAGCTGGAGGCGATGGCATCAGGCACAGTGGCACTTGGTGACCAGCATGTCCTCGAAGAGGGTGGAGACCAGCCTGCCCTCGCCGTCGTAGTGCATCAGCACCATGGGGTCGTAGCCGGCGGGGACGCAGCAGGGCGGTGGGGTGGCTTTGGAGAGGGAGTGCATGCGGGCTTTGATCTGGGCGTGCATGCTGGCCGGCTTGTAGTTGTGGGGACAGGAACCTTCGCAGAACCTCATGTAGTAGCTGTTGGGGGCGATGACCCAGTCCGACCAACCGATGTCTTGGAAGGAGACCTTGAGCGACTTGAGGCAACACTTCCCGTCGCTCTTCCCGCACTCCTCCTCCAACCCCCGGGCTCTCCTGACCCCTCGTCTTGTGGTCTCATGGGTTTCCACCTCCAGGACCAGCGTCTCGCCCCCCGAGGTGGCCAGCCAGGCTGAGACGTCGGCTGTGAAGGCCAGCTCCAGGCGTAGCGTGTCCTCGGGACCGGCAGCCCAGGGCTGGACGGCTGCCGTGAGGTCCAGGCTTGGGGCATCACGGTCCAGCTCTTGGCTCCGCAGGAGCTGGGGGGTCCCGTCACCCCCCCCCAGCGTGTAGATGCTGACCTGGGGGGGCTCCGAGGTGTTGAGTGGGGACATTCCAGGAGATGCCAGAGATTGCCTGAAGAGCTTCAGCTCCGCCTGCACCACCCGGAGCTGCCGGTGGAAAGCTTCGGTGCGGGAGAGGAGGAGATGGTAGCGGTAGGGACCACGGGGGTCCTGGTCTTCCTGGGGGTCCTGGTGTCCCCTGGGATCCTGGTGTCCTCGAGGGATGTCCGGCCGGCGCAGCACTGTGGGGACAAAGAGAACAACTGATGTAAGAGCTGGCAAGCTACCCCGCCGGCCAAGGCTTGTGACCAGCTCCTGTCAGGCAGCCAAACCGCTGCCTCCGGGGAATCACCTAAATCCCAAAGGATGTGGAAGCTGGGCGAGATCCGGATGGGAGATCCGGCTCCATCCTCAGCCCTGGATCACCCAGGACCCACCCGAGGGTCTCACTGAGGGGCAGCACCTCGTGTTGGAGCTGGTGTCCCAGGACCCATTAGGGTGACCCCCCTACCCCAGCTCTCCCCCCGACCCCAGCCTCCCCAGCAGGAGCTGAGTATTTCCCTAAATCACCCCAGATCCAGATAAACCCCCAAACTGGGGCTCAAGCCGGGGCTCGGGGATGGCACCTCCCCTCCGCTCGCCCCCCGGCCGGCTCGCCCCCAGCTCCGACACCCCACAGCTGCCACCGCGCCGCTGCTCGGGGCTTTCATCCCAGATTTACTGGGTTTTGTTTTGTTTTTTTAAGCGAAACGGCTGGAAACGGTGACTCCTCCCCCCCGCTGCCGGGACAAGGGGAAGCAGCTGGGACAAGGATGACAGTGGCCACCGGGATTCATGCCCGGTCATGTCCCGGCACACGCCGAGGCAGCCGGGCTGACATGCCCGAGCAGGGACACGGCTGGGGACACACACGTGTGCCCCTTGGGGGACGAGGGTGGCGGGATGCACGCGGAGCCGCGGCCACTTACACGTGGGGGTCAGACGATGCAGGTGCTTGGTCCTGGGCATCTCTCCTTCTTCTTCCCGGCTCCGGTTCCTCCTCAGCTCGGCCACTTTCTCCTGGTAGAACCTCTGAGCTCTCTGGATGCTCTCCTGGTCCAGCCGGTGCCGGATGACGGGGGGCGCGGGCATCCCCAGCCTCTCCAGGATGCCCTTTTTGAGGGCTTCCAGCTGGAGCTTGTCCTCGTCCCACCTGCGTGGCCTCGGCTCCACGCTGGGCAGAAGCAGTAGGAGCTGGAGGAAGGTGAGGGCAGCCCCGACGTCCCGCAGCGCCCTCGGCATGGCGCAGGTGGTCCCGGGGAGAGGGAAAGAGGGGGGGGGGGAGGGATTTATTTGGGCTCGAAGGCGGGAGGTGCCGCTGCCGGCGGATGCTGCCAGGGGAATGAATGAAGTGGACCAGACCTGACTTTATAGGAGCCGAACTTTGCCCGCCCTCCCGTCCCCCCCCCCCCGGCTCCCTCCCCGTCCCAGGCTGACGCCGGAGTAAACACCCAGCAGGAATTTCTCCAGCAGAGAATTTCTCCTCTCCGCCCGGGATTTCACACCGGGGGCTCCCACAGCGCCGGAGTCGGGCGATTCACGAGCTGGGGAGAAGAAAAATGTCTAATAATACATTTCCTGGGACGCAACCGTTTCCCTTCCGCCTCCCGTCTTCCCTGCGGATCGCCACACACGGCTGGGGGGGTGCCCTCACCTCCCCTGCCCCCTTGGCCAGGGACAAGCGGCCACGGGCAACCGGCCTCGGAGGTGGCAGGGGGTGATGGAGAGGGGGGAGGACGATGAGCGCCGCAGGCAGCCTCACGGCGTGGCTCATCCATCCCCCGCATCCTCGGCTGCCTTCTCCATCCTTCACCTGGCGCCGGTCCCCGTCGGCACGCGGGTCCCCGAAATCCCACGGGGCTGAGCCAGGCGTGAAGCCCCTTTCCCTCAAACCCCTGGGAAGCAGGAGCGGAGCAGGGGAAGCGGCGGCCGGGTGGTCCGGCTCGCGCCGGTACACGCCGGAGGGAAGGGATCAGAGTTGGACCTTGTCCCACCAAACCAGATGACGACACCGCAGCCCGGCTTGCGGCAGCGGCTCCTCTGTGCTACCAGGTAGGGCTCTGCCCCTGGGTCGTGTCCCTCCTGAAGCAACCGAGGCCAGGTTTACATCATCCCCGGGCAGCCCGAACGACGGCCGGGATGGAAGGCTGGGCACGCCGAGGTGGCACGGGTCCAACGGGGCCACGTGCGGCGGGAAGCGCCGTGCCAGAGAAGAGAAAACCCCTGGTTGGGAAGGAGCCACCGAAGCCGGGATGGGACCGCCCGTCTCTCGCCTTCTCTAAGGGATGCTTCCACCCTAAAAAGACACGAGGAGAGGGATGAGAAAGCCCCGGTCGGACGAGGCAAGGGGTAGGTTGTCCCCCCTGCTCCGGCACCAGTCAGGGCAAGCAAGGTCGTTCCTAAATGTTCTGAAGTGGAGCCAAACGCCTCGTCTTTAACTGTGCTCCCGCCACGGGATGAACACGCTTACAGTAATCCCGTGATTTATGGCTGTTTATCCCCTGCTCCTCCTCGGGAGCCGGCTCCAGCGTTATTCCTGCCTTCCTCACCCAGTTTCTGGAGGGGTTGCCTGAGGCAAGACCCAACGTTTTCACCCTAAAACACGTGAAAGGAGAAGTTTGCCAGCGTCACGTGGAGGGGGTCGCCCCAGCTCCGGCTCCTCTGCCCCGCTCTGGCTCCATCCTTGCGGAGGGACGGATGAAGAGGGGGCAGGAGGAGCCCATTGCCCACAGACCTCGCGCCATTTCACGCTGCCTTTCTCTGCCCAGAGACTCCCGCTTGGAAAGAAACCTCAGGGCTGGGTTTATCGTGATGGCTTCTTCCCACGGGGAGCTGGGCACCATCCTGTTGCTGCCACGGGTGGCACGTCACCCCGTCCCTCTGGCAGCTGGGCAGGGATTGCACTTGGATGAGCATCTTCCCTCCTGGAGCTGGTCCAGGCTCTGGCTCCCCAGCGGGTGCTTTTGTTCCAGCCGGAGCTGTGGGATCCTCAGGGAGTTCCCGGGAGCACCAAACCCCTTCGTGATCCCCTTTCCCGGGGATTTTATCAGCTGGGGTGACTGCAACCCTTCAGCCACCCCCCCCAATTCGAGGACGAATGGAGGGGGAGCATCACCCCAAGAGGGCCACAAACCTTGGGGTAACACCCTGGGGCAGAACCACCGAGCCACCACCTCCATCCCCAGCATCTCCTGGTCCCTGGCAGGCACCAGCCTGGCCACCAGCATCCTCCACCATCCACAGGGTGCCGAACGCACTCGTCGGAAGGCAAATCGGAGCCTCGCAGCGCATCCGGGGGCAGGAAGAGGCCCCGAACCCACCAGCAATCACATTGCCCGGCCCTTGAGCAAGACCTGGCAAAAAACCCCTAAATCCTGAAGTTCTGCTTTTGCGAACGCAGTTTCGAACCGTGGGCGCGCTGGCGTGGGGCGAGCCCCGTCCACGAGTGACGCAGGGCGCCTCGCGCTCGCAGACCATCAAAGTTTGCCGAAGCCGGATGTTTTCCCCCCGAAAGGCGCCAGCCGTGGAAGTCGGAGATTTACAGTCCAGCAACCAGCCATAAAACTCGGGTTTTTAAGAGCAGCGGCTGCGAATGCCGAGTGACCTGTTATGAAATGTCCCCGGCGTGTCCTCACCAGCCTGCAAGATGCGATTGCAAAGGTCCAGATCCCCCGGTGTAAACAGCATCCCGCGTCTCCTCCGGTCCTTGCTGGGCCGTGAGCGCGTTGTCTTCTGCGTCGCAAGGTCAGATTTACCCAACGCCTCTTCCCGGCGGGACGCAGGGTTCCTCTCCGCTCAATGCATCCCGAGAGCATCCCTCGCCAAGGTGCAACCGCAGCTCGGCTCCCATGGACCCGGACCACGGATTTATAGGAGCACTTGGCCATGGGGCTGTGGGTGACCGGGGATTCCCAGACCTTGGATGGACCAGGACAAGGGCTGAGGGTGAGGAGGAGCTGATGCCCCGGTGCCATCGCTCCTTGGCACGCAACGAGCAGGAGGGAAACTGGGAGTTTGGGAGATTAAAGCCTGGCATGGGGGGCCAGCAGCTGGAAAGGCTGCTAGAAAGTCTGGTGAAAGTGTGCCCAATTGAGCCTGGGAAGATGTAAATAATCTTTTCACCTTCTCTCCATCTCCAGACAGGAGGTGGCCGGCGGGCAGCACGGTGGGGGACATGGCGGATGCTCGTTGCCACCCCCAGAGCCACCCGATGCCACCAGCTGAGCCAGCACCGGAGAGAGAAGCCACGTTGCAACCGCTGAGAGGAAACACCAAAAGGAACGAGAAGGGGGAACGTGAACATTAGTCACTTCCCCACGAAATGCAAGCTGGCCACAGCCTTGAACTTGAACCGACTGGAGCAGGGCTCGGACCCCGGTGCCGTGTGGGACCAGCCCCCAAATTGGCCATGAACAACCAGGGCTTCATGTCTCCTCGAACGCAATCGTCCCATCCCCTCCCCAGCTCCATGCGGCTGTGCCCGAGGGGACGTCCCCACTCTGCTCCCCCTGGCCCAGCTGGTGGGGGATGGGTGGGGGCCAGCGCAGATGAGGGGGCCCCGGAATGGATTTCCATTCCCCGAAAAATGCAAAACTTCCCTGTGGCCGCTCGCCCACGCGCATGTTTGCAGAAACCGCGGGTATATATTTTTTTTTTTAGCCCTCGTTATCGTAAGCAGCAGGAGGGGAAGTGCTGCCCTCAGATATCAAACTTATGGGTTCCTTGTGGCTCTCAAACAAGTGGCTCCTGAAAAGGTGCCGAGAGCCTCCGGAGGAGGCCAGAGCCCCCGAGAACGGGCACCCATCAGCCCATCCAGAGGGACCCGGACAGGCTGGAGAGGTGGGCACGTACAAATCGCATGAAGTTCAACCAAGCCAAGTGCAGGGTCCTGCACCTGGGAGGTGGCAATCCCAGGCACAAATCCAGGTTGGGAGGAGAGCAGCCCTGAGGAGAGAAGGACTTGGGAGAGCTCGTGGATGAGAAGCTCCACACGAGCCGGCAGTGCACGTTGGCAGCCCAGAAAGCCAACCCCATCCTGGGCTGCATCAGGAGAAGCGTGGCCAGCAGGTCATGGGAGGTGATTCTACCCCTCTGCTCTGCTCTGGTGAGACCCCACCTGGAGCACCGTGTCCAGTTTTGGAGTCCTCAGCACAGGAAGGACATGGACCTGTTGGAACGGGTCCAGAGGAGGGCCACAAAGATGATCAGAGGGCTGGAGCACCTCTGCTGTGAGGACAGGCTGAGAGAGCTGGGGGTGTTCAGCCTGGAGAAGAGAAGGCTCCGGGGAGACCTTAGAGCAGCCTCCCAATATCTGAAGGGAGCTACAGGAGAGCTGGGGACTCAGGAAGTGCAGTGACAGGACAAGGGGCAACAGTTTTAAATTGGAAGAGGGAAGATTTAGGTTAGATCTCAGGAAGAACTTCTTTGGTGTGAGGGTGGTGAGGCACTGGCCCAGGTTGCCCAGAGAAGCTGTGGCTGCTCCATCCCTGGAGGGGTTCAAGGGCAGGTTGGAGGGGGCTTGGAGCAACCTGGGCTGGTGGGAGGTGTCCCTGCCCAGGGCAGGGGGGTTGGAACTCAATGATCTTTAAGGTCCCTTCCAACTGTAATGTTCAAACCATTTTATGATTCTCTGAAGTTACAGCATCCCATCATCCGGAGCGTCCCACCGCGAGGCAAACGGCATCAGACCGGGGCAGCTCCCCGTGACCTACGGGACTTCCCCCGCTCCCGAAACCACCGGGGTTGAGCAAATCGGGGGCTGGAGGGAGGGTATTTCCTGCAAATGAGGCAGATTATACTTTCCCATGGTGTATTTTTCAGCCGAGGGCCAAGAAGGGAAGAGCAGCGCGGCTTCCCCTATCTGCTGCCACCACGGGAAGCTCCAAGCAGCCCGTAGGGCTTGGTCTTTAGGGAAGTTGGTGGCCGGCGGCAGTTTCAGCCCTTCCAGGAGCAATTTGGCCTGAAAAAACCCTCAGCGGAGGGGAGGAACCCAGCCCGGCCTCCGAGGTGGCCCATCGCCCACCTCACGGACAAGGTTTGTTCCATCCCATCACGTTCCAGGTCTGGAAATCGGTCCAGAGGGGTGGGAGAGGAGGGTTCTCCCTCCGCTGCCAGCGTGGGACGTTTGGGAAGCCGCATCCCGTGTTTTCCCCAGCGCCGGCTGCCATCGTGATGAATTGGCGGAGTGGAAGCTGTCTTGACCTTTAGACGTTTCTAAATAAAAAAAGAAAAACAAACAGGATGGGTCAGGTGAGCGAAATGCAGCTTTTGCCCCGTCACGGCCGGAATCATGTATTTATTTTATATTTTTTTTTTTCCCCCCCTTTGCTGCAAGTTTACAGCATCTGCCAAAAATGAGACTTCTGCTCCACTTGGACAAAGGACGTTTCTGCCTTGACTGTACCCGCGGTCAATGATTAACTGGAATTCTCAGCCCCCTCGGCCCGGGGCAGTGCAGGATGTGACTCCAATCAGGCCACCAAAAAATGGGAATCTCGCTGGAGACATCCTGGCTGACCACCTGCCCCACGGCGACGCTCTCCGCACCGAGGAAGTTCTCCGCTTGCAATGAGTGTCTTTCCTGGAATGGGCTCCCCGGAAAAAACGTGGATTTCCAGTTAAGGTTTGTCCTCCTACTGGGATGCCTTACAGCTCGTGAGGGTATTTCCCCATCAGCAGACAAAAATAAGGCGTTAACACCTCAGGAGCATCACCTGCACGAGGAGAACAGGCAACAACCTCAGCCTGGGCAAGGTGGGAGCGATGGTTATTGAGAAGCAGCTTTAAAAAGAAGCTTTTCCGTGGTGTGAGCTTCTTTCTATTCAACGGGGGATGTGTCTGACCCCACAGATGTGCCAAAACAGCCCTTCGCCTCCATTTTTTGGGGGTGATCCAGCAGGTACCCCCAGGCTGAGGCTTTGGGGAGCATCCTCCTCCCTCGGGTCGGTGGCGCTGAGCCCAGAAGCCAAGCACAAGGCAGCGACTGCGGCTCTAACCGGGGACCTGCCTTGGGGTCGGCTCCAGGAGGGACCCAAACGATTTGGAGAACTCCAAACGAGCTCCAAACCCTTCCTCCAAAAAGCTTTCCAATACGGAGCAGGGTGGGAGGGTGGAGGGAATAGCTGAAGGAAATCAAATCCAACCCAGGCACATCCCAGAGCGACGTCTCTTCTACCAAGGAAAGCCTAAGAGATGCTACAAGGGAAGAAGAACCCAGAAAGCTCCTTCAAACCGTAGGATTTTAAGAGTCTGGATGGGTTTCTTTTTAAGCGCGAGGTGCAATTTTGGGTGACGCAGGAGAAGGCAAGCTGCCGAAGAACCAGGTGAGGTGGCTGCCGGCCTCACCTCCGATAGAAATAAATGTATTTATTTGTGAACCTGGGCACGGACCAGGCTCCATGTGCCCGTCAGGAGGGAATTAGTCACCGGAGCGTGACTCGGGGAAGGGCTGTGTGTACACAGAGCACGCGGCTCCCGCACCGGAGCATCCACCGCAGCGAGAAGGAGCTGGCGAGGACCAGCAAAAAAAAAAAAAATAAAAAATAAAAAAGAGACTTTCCCCCAGGCCCCAGCTTGGTTTTCTTGGGAACCGGCCAAGAAAAGCCCAGCCCCGCAGCAGAGGTAGGTGGTGAGGATCCATTTATAGCTGCCGGGAGGCTGGAGCCAGACGATGAGGTACCTCCAAAAGGCAAGGGAAAGAAAAGGATGGATGAGAGGCCGCGGTGAGGAGCCCCGAATGGCTCAGCCAGAGCATCATCCCTGGCACGGGATGCTCATACCGGGAATTCTTGGTGGCTCTGGAAGCGTGTCCATCCCCGGGTGGACGGACCCAGGGTGCGAGAGGCAGCGAACCCTGACCTGGGACCTGCCTGCTCCGAGCGGGGCAGGAAATTCCAGCCATTCCCCGGCAGCAGATCCGCAGCTGCGAGTTTCTGATGGAAACCCTGGGGAGCCCTTTTTTGGGCAGAGGCTGGAAAAGGGTGGGCTCTCCCAGCACCTTGGCTTTGAGGTCAGCTTTGATTTGCGAGCCGGGGAAAAACGGGGAGGGCGAGCAGGCTGCCAGGTGGACGCTGCCCAAAAATCCCACCTCGTTTACGGAGGGTCTGCAGGGCTTGGGGAGGAGGGGAGGAAGGAAAAAAGAAAAAGGGGGAACAGACCAGGCTGTTACAAGAAAAAATGAAGATCTACGAGGAGCCAGTCCACCAGGGATCTCCTCTCTGGATCTGCGGCCAAGAAATCCAAAGGGGATGTTCTAACGATGAGCTTCCCCACCACTGACCAGCAAAAAAAAAACCTTCCCTCTCTCCCTCCGGAGAGCTCTGGTTGCAAAATGACCTCATTGACACATGGCTTACCCAACGGAGTGACATCACTCTGGAAACGCCGCCTCTGCAGGAAAAGCTTATCACCTTATAAAGTGAATTAAAACGAGAGTGATTTCATCAGGGGTTGGCTCACGGGAGAGCCTGTGACCTCTCCAAGGAGCAGACGTCCTGCCTGGTCTTCGAGGACCATCTCCAACCTCTCCGGTGCCCATCGCACGAGGGCAATGGACGCAGGAGAACGCCACGGCGCTCCCACTCCAAAGAAAAGGCTGGAGAACTCCATGAGGTCGCCACGGCAGCTTGGGGGAAAAAAAAAAACACGTTCCCAGAGCTAGGACATCAAAAAAAGACAGAAAAAGGCAAAGATTCAGAAAGAATCAAAGTTTTCCTTTCTGATTCCACCCCGCCTCCTCCCAAGTCACACACCACTGTTAATCTTCTGGAACAGGATATGGCTTTTGGGGCAGGAGGTCCCCGAGCCTCATCCCACCTCGAAACACGGGGCTGGCTCTGGGTTTACCAGGCTTCTGCCCTGGGTCTTGGCGAAGCCGTGCCGTGGGGTGATGGATACGACACCCAACCTGCTCCGTAACTCAGCTGGCGAGGGTTAAGCTGAATCACCAGCACCCCCAGTGCCATCATCACTCGTGTCACAGGGACCTGATGCTTTGACACCTCCTCTCCTCCCATCCCCGCAGCATCAGAACCAAAAGAAGCCCCTGAAGACCCTCAAGAAGCCCCCAGGACCAAGCTGTTGAAGGGTTGTACCTTCAGGTTCTCCCGCTCTGGCTGTATGGCAGCACCATCTGGTGGCACCAGCCCTCTCCGCCACCCCCAGTTTGCTCCCAGTCAGGACCAGTGGCAGCAAGAAGAGCCTGAAAGCAGCCAACACAGGACTTCTACATGGCCAAAGATGGGTTGAGACCCAGCCGACAGCGATGAAACAGCCCGGCACGGCAAGAAGATGCTCTTGAGGGCAACAGGGAGAGCCCCAGGGTTGCTCTCAGGGAAAGCAGCTCCAGTTCGAAGCACACCAGCAGCTTCCAGACAATGCTGCTCCTCTCCCCACCACTCTCCGGGGAGCTCTGCCTCCGGAAGAGGAGCGTGGCAGAAGAAATCTGGCTAAGAAAATGCCTTACGGGGGGTGGGGGGGTTCCCCAGTGGCTCAGGAAGCCAGCGAGGGATTCGCAGCCTGCAGATCAAAGGCGGCTTTAGAATCACAGCCCCTTCTGCTGCCAGGGGGTCACCGGCTGCACCAGATGAGGCTCTGCTGCTGAAAACCCCTTTGCTCTGAGGGGGAGAGCGGCTGCTGCCACTCGAGCCCGTGTGAGAAGAGCAAAGGGTGCGTAAAGCACAAATAGTTTATTAACTACAGACCTGGAAACGACTGAAAAGCTCTAGGGGTTCACCGGGCGACGCAGACTTTGCACGACGCGGCTCCGAAACCGGAGGGAAAAGGGAAACCGAAGAAGTCAAGCTGTGATCGCCAGCTCCTCCTGTACCCCAGGAACTAATGGTGCTTCCACACTTTTTGGAAGAGTCTTCATTGAATCGGGGAAGGACACGCTCTCCCGGCATCTCTACCGTTGAAGAAATTCTGCCTGGATCTTTCAGCGCCGTTCAGAAGGGTGTCCGTGGCTCCCCGAGGCCATGTGCTCCAGGCCAGGGCTGGAAAATCGACCTCCAGGTACAAAGAAAGAACATCACAGATCGAAGAAACGCACACACGTGATAGATGACGGCGAGATGAAACTTCCAAACGCCCTTCCGAATGAAACGACGCAAACATCCGAGAGACGCAGCTGAGGTCAAAGAGAACGAGCCCGGAGAGCGCCTGTTCCCATCCCGAAAAACAGCCACATGGGATCCACATAGTCCAGGGGCTCATCTCCACCGGCCTCGGGTGCTCAGGGCACGGTCTGAACCCAACCGCGCCATGTTCCGCTCAGCCCAGGATCACCGACACGCAATTACCAGCCTAAAAAAAAGGCATCTTTAAAAAAAAACCAAAACGACTTCTTCCGACCACCAGGAGTCCGAGTTAAACTCTTTTATTTACTTTGAAACACGGGTTTAAATCTTCAGTTACAAAGTCCAGTCTAGCAATAGCAAGCTGAAAGTACGTTAACGGTTCTTTATTACACAGCCCTTTTGTGACACGCCAGATCTGTTCGGTTTTACAAGGCACTGCAAGAACACACGGAGAAAAACAGAAGCCCCAACGGATTGAGAATCGTAGCTCCCAGAGTCCTGATAAGCATGAGATCGGCGACACCTGAGGTACCCAGACGGACAAATTGTGTTATTTCACCACAATTAACGAAGGGAGGGGCTGAGCGATGCTGCAACATGCGGTAACGGAGTCTGAACAGACACCTAACCTTAAAGGAAGAGACAGAATAACCTTCACCGATTTGGCCAACCCAACCGAGGGGGACAACGAAGCAGCAAATACTCTGTTTTATCCTTTGCCGGGGCCGGGTGTGCGACAGAAAAAACCTCGAGGACTCAACTCATGTTTCTGAAGAGCATCCTCGGACGGAGGGGATCCCCAGCAAGGTTAGAAGTTTCTCCCAGAGCCGAAAGCCCAGTTTTTCCACCCACTTTCGGTGCAAAAGGCTCATCCCTCCCCATCCCCACCGCTCCGCTTCCCAAAGGTGAGCCCGGCACAGGACAAGGCACTCCCTGTTTAATCAACGTAAACATTTGCGATTTAAGAAGCTGGTGCAATAGAAAACCTGAAGGTGTTTTGAAGTAGCACAGAGTTCTATTTTAAGGGCAGTGTATCGTTTCGTTTCCTAGGTTTAATTCCTACCTACGGGGAGGCATTTTCTTCTCTACTTTGTCTTAAAACAGACCGAGCGGAAGCCGATCGCAGGTTTCGATTAATAAAATGAAGAATTAACAATATCCTCAGCTTTGTTTCTGCTTCGGAGGTTTGGCAGAATATCACTTCCATCACATAAGACACTAAGCAGACATGAATACGAGTTGTTTTGTTTGGTTTTTTTTTTTTAAGAAAAAGTGCACTTTATACTGCAAAACATTAGGGTTTATGGTAAAAAAATAAGAAATCCATCTACGTCAGGATGTGTATTTATGGTATTAACAAGGGGGGTTTATCCAAGCCAAGAGATATGAAAGAAAACCTTCACAACCCTGAAATTTCTCTCATTAAAATATGATGGGATAGCACAAAGCAGGTAAAGGAGGCAATAGGAAGAAAGTTACTTTTGTTAAAGTACGTACAAGTGAATTGCCGACGATTTTATTTGTACTGCAGGATGAAATCTGGAAATTGGAATTAAAAAAAAAATAAATACCCACAGTTCTTCCCCTAAACATACTGGTTTCCAGTCGGCTTTCAAATGCTACCCCTTCCCTCCTGGAGCAGGCTCAGTGTCGGAGGATCAGCTGCGCGGTGAGAGTTAGAAACACACTAGAAGGTAACAAATTGAATTCCCAATTCAACAACTCCTTCACTCGGCTTCCCTTTTTTTTTTTTTTTTCTTTTCGGTTTTAAGAAGCTCCTCCCACTGCAATTCCTTTTATACCTTTCATAAGAAAGCCCGCACGCCAGCTCAACCAATCCCACGCCGCCATCAAACCAAGATTATTTGAGTATTGGAAGAAACTTCAGTGGATTAGAACTTTTTGCAGCCTTTTCGGTAACAAAAATAACAACGCTGGGAGTCCGCGCTGCCCGTTTGCGAGGCCTGGAAGCCCCTGGGCTTTTATTCCAGGCACGGAACGGGACAGTGACCTGGAATAATCCCCTTTGCCAGCTGAGTGAGGCACTAAAAGGTTAAATATTGCCCATGCGACCTACAGAGCAGCGAGAAACACGCCGGAGTTTGAATGCTACATCTGAGCGCGACTCCCCAGGTAAGGAAATATAACTAGTACCGTTTCCTACCTGACTTAGCACAGCACGGGCAGGACAAACCCTAGGGAGATAAAGACAAATTGACGGGTTAGATCAGAGCCCGGGTTCAAGGAGTCCCTTTTCCCGAGGTATCAGGCCACGCTTTACAATGCGACGCTGCCAAAAAACCAAACCTTCTCAACTTCTGCAAGGAGTCATTTACCCCAAATTGACTCTAGAGGCCTCGCCTTTGGATTTCTCTCCTCTTCGGGGTGAAAGCAGAGCAACCGGTTAGTTTTCATCAAGTCCTAAACTTTGGGACACCCTCAGTCAGGTCCCTCCTGGAAGGACTCTCGAAGCCCAGCAGTCTCATGTCACAACCACACTCAACACCTCTAACCATCTTCATGACCTTTTCATCCTTTCCCACCACTCCCACGTTTAGGAGGAGCCCATCAGGTTGGGGAATACTCCAGATAAGCATAAACTCCTTTATATCATCTAACATCTTACAGATTTTGGTATCCTTTTCCAAAAAACACCAAAAAAACCCCCAAGTAGATTCAACACCAAGTTGAAGGTGTTTACGTTGAACCAGGTCACCAAATCACAGAATATCTCCAGGTGGAAGGGACCTATAAGGACCATGGAGTCCCCCACAAATCTTTAAACTCACTTTCAAGCCCACAGCTTCTTTTTGCTGGGTTTTATAAAGCAGATTCCCATGTTTCCCTCAAAAGAAATCTCTCCCAACGTCACAGTCACCAAACGATGAAGGAGTTTACAAGCGTCTGGAGTTCCTCAAAATCCTCCGCAGCATTTAACAACTGCAACAATTAAATTGTCATCACCAAACTTCACCCCCAACACGTTAGCCAGGTCCTACCCCCAAGCTGTCGGCAACAAGATAAAAATGACATCAGACCCGATACAGCGGAACCTCCCTAAATTCTCTCTCTTCTCCCACCAAATATTCGCAGCCCCGGTTCTCCGCGAAGCGCGTCCCCAAGAGACAATTTCGGAGTCGCAGGATTCTCAAACTTCGCCAGCTTTTACGCTCTACGAATCGCGGGCACAGGAATTAACCCAAAACCTCAACTTCCTACACTTCCTCCTCAGCACAAAACGTTTTTTGCTGTTGGCAACAGGTCTCCCAGTCAGTGCAAATTAGCAAATTCTATTTATTGATGATCCGGAAAGAGAAAGCAGATAGTAAGCGTGACACAAAAACATCAGCTTTTTGAAGCTCTGCGTCTGTCTGACGTCATATTTCCAAAGAAAATAGGCACCTACAGGAAAAGCATTATGAATTAATGAATTTAACACAAAAAAAAAAAAAA
>QJSC01002782.1:17117-28381 GCA_003697955.1 Calidris pygmaea | reverse complement strand
CTACCGGAAAACAGCGAGTTAATGGCAGCTCTCACTGAGAGATACTATAGCAGAACCATTCACAATTAGAAAAATTAAAATAATGGTATTCTAAAACGTTTCAAAATGTCGTTTTATATATATCTCTCTATATTTGTCAAAGTATTAGAATCAAATCACAGACCTCTTCGTTAAAACGGCCCCTCACTGAGACCTACCGGCCATCAATTACCAATTTTGACCAGTTTTGGGTCTGTTCCCACCGTAACATCATCCGTCTCCGCCTTTCGCTGGAGTCTCAGAATTTGGAAGCAAATCTCCACGCACCACTCGCGCCTACCACTTGCAACGTCCTGCTTAGAACCTGCACGTCCGCTTCCCCTAATTAATTACCGGGAAAGTTCATACAAGCAGCAGCACTTTGTACCCTCCCATTGGGAGGGGGACACTAATAAACCGCCTGGAATCCTCATTTTAAGTAAAATTCCTACTTTTCAAATAACCGCCTCTGGTTTACAGCCAGTGGGAAGAGGTTTAAGATTTTTCTTAAGATTCGATTTGGCAGAACGTCTTCGAATCCGCACGCTCGCATGTTTATGCCTACAATAAATCAAGGTGGCAACTTAGAATTCAAGTTAAACATTACGCGTTCTAACCTTTAACAAGAATGGAAATTTATAACTAAGGAAGTTATAAATTACTCAACCTTCGCCTTAAAAAATAACAGCTAGCACCAAGAGTCTAGGATAAAGATTTCCTGCGGAGAAAAGTGGCCTTTAGCAAAGCTATTTAACCGCTAATGATTTGCTTTATACACATATGAAACAATGTGTTTTGTACAGGAGGTATATGGTTGACTTGAGTGAGGAAGGTGGCATCAAGGAAAAAAAAAAAAAGAAATATTTGGCGCAAGTTAGGCTCATACTGCATTAAACAACAACAACGAGCTATCTCCTGCTCCACAACAAAAGGAACCCAAAACACCCCCCTTCTATCTGCAGCTACCAGTTAAACCAGTACATTACAGAGGACCCTAGAGATATTTGGACAACGTGGGGTGAAAAATCAGTGCCTCAAATGGTTTTCCGTTTCAGCGAAGCAATTTTGAAGACTCCTCGTCCCCAAGCACTGTTTTACAACAGACAAACCCACGCCATTCCAACTCTTTCCAGGTGTGCTTTTTACATCACCACCTCTAATTTGGGCCAGAGAGGATAAAAACCCAACCCAAACCAAAAGCAAACCTTCCAACTTAAGAACTAGTCATTAGAAGACGGGGTTATCAATTCCCCACGCCGAGTCCAGTTGAGAAACTTTCCATCTGCGCCGTATTATTGTGGTCAGGAGCTGTCACTTGGCTGACAGATAAGCTCAGGATAAAGCACAGCACACACACACACACACTCCAGTCACTTCAGAAATTAGTAGTTGCAGGTGTTTCAAAGAAGAGATTTTGACTCCTTTGTTGCCTAGGCTGAAATGCACACATTTGACCAAAAACGTCAATTTCTAGAAGTGGGATTATTATTATCATTTTTTTTCTTTTCTTTTTGAAGTCTCCAATTCTGAGCCTGTAGGTTTCAGGCCGTTTTTCTCCAGTTACTTCAGGAGCAGGGAAAATTTGGGAAGTGCAATACTAGGATAGCTTCTGCTCGCTTTCAGTGTTCATGCTGACAATTGATTTTGTCTTCGGAATGCTCCAAAACATCAAGCATTTCTTCTATTATCGCCTGTAGCGCCCGACCCAGCTGTTCTGCCGTGTACGGTTTTCCCAGCGGAGGCACGTGGACAAAAGCCGACCTCCCGCGGCTCTGGTATAAGGAAGTGTAGTACGTGAAGTCACAGAGGTATCTGAAAATACAAGGATAAAGCTTATTTAGCAAAAAGTGACAAATACAGAGCGCAAACGGCGCGACAGGATGGGCTGGATGCTCTTATCAATTCAGCATTGAGGCAATATCCTGGAATAATTAGTGGAAATCAAGCCGGGTAGTGCGAGTCTGGGTGATTGTTTTAATCAAATCTAGGACAAAGAAAGGTAAAATGCTTCTAAGTATCTCAAGGGTGGGTTGAAGGGGGAGGGAGCCAGACTCTTTTCTGTGGTTGCCAGTGAGAGGGCAAGAGGCAACGGGCACAAGTTGGAACGTAAGAGGTTCCGCTCAAATATGAGAAAAAACTTCACGGAGCTCTGGAAGAGGCTGCCCAGGGAGGTCGTGGAGACCCCTTCTTTGGAGATTTTCAAGACCCATCTGGATGCAGTCCTGAGTAACATGTTCTAGGCAATCCTGCTTCAGCAGAGGAGTTGGACTAGATGATCTCTATGGTCCCTTCCAACTCTAAAAATTCAGTGAAAAAATCATAGACTCATAGAATCGTCTAGGTTGGAAGGGACCTTCAAGATCATCTAGTCCAACCATCAACCTAACTCTGACAAAAAAATAAATAAGAAATAAGCAATGAAAATAAAAAATGACAAAAATGATACTTTCAATACCTGAAGGGTGCCTATAGAAGAGCTGGAGAAGGACTCTTTGCCAGGAAGTGTAATGATAGGACAAGGGGAAACGGTTTTAAATTGGAAGAAAAAAAGATTCAGATTAGATATCAGGAAGAAATTTTTTACTATGAGGGTGGTGAGACACTGGAACAGGTTGCCCAGGGAGGTTGTGGATGCCCCATCCCTGGAGGGGTTCAAGGCCAGGCTGGATGGGGCCTTGAGCAACCTGGTCTGGTGGGAGGTGTCCCTGCCCAGGGCAGGGGGGTTGGAACTCGATGATCTTTGAGGTCCCTTCCAACCCGAACCATTCTATGATTCTATGAAAAAAACAAACAAACAAACAAACAAAAAAACCCACTAAACCATATTCTTGAGGACCATGTCAACCTGTCCAATCTCTCTTTTTCCCCCAAAGATCGGGTGACCGCTGAAAACCAGACGGTATCGCCAGCCCCATGAGAAGTGAAAAGAATTATGAATCGGACGGGACTCGCGAGTTGAGGACGAAAGGACCCCGCGTTGCAGCATGAGTCTGGTTTTGCCCCAGAGCTCGCCGGCGCCCCGTACCTGCCGGCGTCCTTAGAGATAGTGACCGTGACATCCAGCCCCAGCGCCGAGACTCTCTTGCAAACCGTGTCCATGTCAATGATGGAGTCGATGCACTCTGGGCCACCTTCTACGCAACACTGAGAGCCCGGGCAGAAACGGCAGTTGTCTAAGCCTTTATAACCTACATTATGGCCACACTTCTCCAGAGTTACAGTGGTAGCCATACCCGAAACGCCCACGTGAACCACCAACTACAAGAGAAAAAAAAAAACCAAAAAACAACCAAAAACCAACAAGTTAAATCAACCAAAATACAAACGGTGGAGAGGCAACAGCCCGCTGCTCCCAGTTAGAGAGTGAGGGGGTTGTTACAGGAGTTCTTGTGTGAGTATCGCGGTAACGAGTCATTTTATCAATGAACCCGTGGGTTCATTGCAGGGAACAAGTTCTTCTTGTTTCACCCCCTCCCGGCCTAAATTGTAATTTACTCGGGGTAAAAATGAGCGTTGGCACGTTCACAGCCCAGCCCAGCGCTGGAAGAGCCCAGGTGGCACAGACTAACTGCGAGCTGTCTAGACAGCCCTCTGCTGTGGCCTCTTCACACCCACTGCTCCCATTAATTGGGGAGCTCTATTCCGAGCTATAAAGTTCCACAAATTCACAGGTTCTCGTGACAAAATAGAAGAAGAGCTTGCGAGGGACTACCTGTCTGAATATACATTAAAAATGGGACTTCACATGGTGCTCGTTGCTCTAAGGATGACAGATTTCAGCCTTTTGCCCTGTCTTTTCTCCTCCTCCTCCTCCCTTTACTCACTCACTTGTGGACTGTGCTTTTTCCATAACGCAGGAATGAGTCTTTGCACCGTCTGGTATTCAACGGGGACCTCATAGACGTGCAGATCCACATCATCTCGCAGCCCGAGCTTCTCCAACTCCTAAGAATGTAAGAAAATAGACAAAAGCAGGACGGTCAGAACAAGCTCAGCAGAGGAGATACTTCTGGAAAGTTTATTAGCGGAGTGAGTCTGCTGTGAGGGACAAACCTCAGCTCGGCATTCCGGCTGTATAACCTTCTAAACAGCACTGTAAAACAAAAAAAAAAAAACCAACAGAAAGGGGAACAACAGGGGCATCTCCCCACCTGTGTTAACAGTCGTCACCCACAGGACCGTTTGTTCTGCTCTGATGTGTGTACCACAAAGAAATCAACATTTAACTGACAACAGTTATCAGCAACACCCACGCTCAAAAGACAGGTTGGCTACATTATTTATAGAAGTACAGAGTCATACTCATTTCTTGACAGAACTACATATTGTGTAGAGAAAGCAGAACTGAGAGGGTTATATTCATGGTCTGATTTGTTGTCTCTCAGGACTGCTGGCCTGGAGAGCAAATTTCCATTTGTTTCCATGTCCAGAGCTCTGAGGGTGAGATTCTGTGTCTGTGAGTCCCCACAAATATTAGCAAACACTCCTCATGTGAGAAAAGGGAGCACCACTGGCACCTCCTCCTCAGCATATTTGTTTTACTGTAATTTTGGCAGAATCCAGAATACAATACAGCCTGTTTCCAAACTGTAGAACGGGTTTCCATCGCTAGCTTTACCTACACCTAATATATTGTACTTAATTTTGCAACATGACCCGTTACCATTGACATGATTCAACTAATCCAGTAAATTATTTCTCCCTCTATAATGTTAACTAAAGCCATGCCTTGAAAACATCCCAAATATCCAGGCAATAAACTTAACCAATTTCCTTTCAACCCTTTAAAATAAGTGTCAGTTAAATACCTCGCAAAGACTTGTTTAAAACCAGAGGGAAGAGGCCAGATCTCCTTTTTCCCCCCAGTACACCTGACTGGTGAGCACACTGTTTCATCCCAATGCTGTGACTTCCTTCTACACACAGCCCACGGTCCTGGACACTTCTCCCTTGCTCCTTTGCTCTCCATTTCAACACCAGTCTCACCAGTAAAGCTTCAATTTGAGGCTGATTTGGTACCTCAGACTTTACCAGTCTAGCCCAGAACAGGACTCCATCAGAAGCGAAACCTTCCAGAGCCATCAAACCCAAACTTTCAAGAACTCAAGGAAAAGAAACACCCACATGGTCTGAAGCCTCTGTAAAAAAAAAAACAAAAACCCACGTTCTTAAGCAAAATCATGAGCTGAGCTGAAACCCAGGGGCCTTATGTGAGTCTATGCTGGGAGGCACATTTCCAGTGGCTGAAACCACTTCAGTTATCGTGTTTAATGAGTTCCAACAGCATCCATCTCGGATCACGTTTCCCTCTGATGAGGACAACGTTTTTTGACACTCTAAAAAACTTTACAGCTGCTTTTCAAGAGTGATAAGCCGTGAGTACATGCCGTGGCACCGACAGCCTTAGTCAGAGTCCTCCCATAGCTCTGTCTCCTCTGGAAGTGCATCCTTCTCTCCGAAGACAGAAGGACTCGTGAGCTCCTGCATCTCCGTCACCAGGCCTGTGTTTCAGGTAGAAGAACCAACTCCAGCTTTTCACCAGTTAATACACAGCAGCAGCTTGTTGTCTGGGGCTGCTCCTCTCCTCTGAGATACATGTCGGTTGAAAAATGCAATCTTACTCGTGCCAAAAGCTCAAAATGATTACTTGTGCTCACATCAAAGGGGCTGCCTGCGCAGCAACAAAATAACCTGCAACTCTCACATCCACAAACCGCTGTAGCTGTTCCCGTGGATCTGAGGTAGAAACAGCAACGTAAGGAGCCATCAAACTATCAAAGGACATCTTAAAATATTATTGAATTATTAAATTATCTCCATTTCAGGTTCAAGATTTGGTGATCAGAGCCAAGAGCTGCGCTTTCAGGTGATTCTTAGGCTTTATTTTCCTGCACATAGAGCTTATACTTGCAGACTTCAGGCTAAGGAGTGCAGATTAACTATTTTCACCAAAGCTTACTCAATTTCAAACCCTGTATTTCCCTAGGTTGGAAATTCTTTCAAATTAAAGGCAGCTGAAAGGAGAGGACAAGCTGAGGTTCCTGGGCTCCCCCATTATAATCCGACCTCCTCTGCATAAAGGTGAGCAGTATTTTAGTATCTTTTTTTTTTTTCCCCCTGTAGTTATCAGCACAAGTCGTTTCTTTCCCGAGGAAAAAAAAAAGAACCACCCAAACCCTTTCACACTTGTACGGACAGACCACAGAGAGTGTAACAAGATTTAAGACAACTAAAAGACGGGGGAAAGGCAAGAGTAAGACTTTCACGGACCAGCAGATATGAGCAACAACAATGATAAATCACTTGCTCTGGCTCTGAGGGCAAGCCTGATATTAAAGGCTTGCTGTATTGATTAGTGTCTGGCACACACAGACATTCATTACCAGAGATGGATGCTAAGTGATGTTTCATCACATCTTCTTTACACAAATCTGCCTTCAAAACCTGAGCTGGTTTATGTGGTGCGTTAATAAAGTAAGTAGTTTACAAATGAGAGTATTCAAATACGAGTCAGTCTCTTTAGGAAGATCTCCAGAGCGTTAATTGGTAGGAATTCATCATCACTTCTCTAAAGAGCGTGAAACAGCTCCTAAGGATGAATTTGATCGTGGAAAGTTTTACCGGCTGCGCGGAACAAGCATCTACAGGGAGCAAGAAACCTCGGGCCGTAGGAGCCGCCCCATCGCGGTGACAGCCACCTTCTCCAAACGCAGCCGTGTTAAACCTTATAGCTTTACAAATTCCCAACTTTCTTTTAACCAAACACAGCGTTCGCGCGCGCTTCCATTCAATAATAAAGATGTACGCTGGCCCCCAGACAACTTATTACCCACAGCCTTGTATACCTGACAAATATAGAAAAACGAACATGTTTGACCGATTCCCTGACCCCTCAACAATGGTTGTCTTTGTGAGCCTTTAATATCCTTATCAGGTCTGTCTAGACACCCTGACAGCAATTGTCCTTAGTAATGTCAAAACGCACTCTGACCTCTCTCCTCCTCCTCCTCCTCCTCCGGGCTCAGCCAGAAACTCTTCGGGGGGGGGGGGGGGGGGGGGGGATGAAGGCAGGAGCCCATCAGCTTCACAGTCCACGGGGCACACCTGTGTCTACACCTAAGTCACACTGGGGAGGGCAGAAAAAACGTACCGAACAGAAAAGCCCGTTTCGGTAACTTCTTCTTGAAAGGAAGGTCCCTCCCAAGCAAAACCTGCAGCTGAAAAAGAAAAAAAATTCCTCAAATGGAATTTTAAAAAGATGAAAAGAGGGAAGAGCAAATCCACGTTAACACAGACTATTTTCACTCTAAGCCTCGGAAAAGAAAGCAGAAAGAAGTTACTCTTCCTTCTGAATTGATAGGAAATTTCTACCCCACGTGTAAAAATCTCCAAACGTTTCATCTTCACATTATATTAGATTGCTGCTGCCACTATTTAAGGTACTCGTTATGTTAACTACGTGTAAAAGTCATTTCGCTTTCAAAACCACACAGCTATACTAGAAATTCACTGCATTCAGAGGGGAAAAGACACACCGTATCCGTGTTCTATATAAACAGCCAAATAAAACCAAAAAGAGCACTGGAAAGAAAAGCAGAGAATTTTATCCTCGGGATGCAGGATAATAAAAGATGTAATAAACCAGAACTAGCTTAGCCCTAAAGCTAGGAAGGATTTACAAAGATTGTTTAATTGATTTTTCTGCTATTAAAATGCAGATCACACCGTCTGGGATTCAGAAACTCAGACACGCCTTTGTGTCCACTCAGCTCCATGAAGTCCCCTGTCTGAAACTTGCACAATGCCCAACTCGCATGTGCTCAAAGACATGCTGTTCCTTTTTTGTCTGGGCCTCTCGGGGCTGAGACGGGGCAAGGAAAGGCAAATCCTCCCCGCTGCCCCAAAGTTGATGTTTTTAGTTAGAAGCCAGGGGCCGGCTATTAAAGGGGACTGGGAGGAAGATGGGCTCCCGACGCAGCAGATCGCACGCCACCAACTCGAGTTTGATACCCTCCGAACACCCCGCAAACCCCTCAAATGAATTTAAAATGCAGGTGATTATTTCATCTATCGGCCCCGCAGCTGAGCGGCCATCAGTGCCCCGAGCCGCCGGGCTGAAGGAACGACACGCCATTTCTCTTTATAGAAATAGGAATTACACATTAGGTTTGGGGTTTGTGAGCAACATCAGAACACCCACCGCTCTTCCTGTCCCACAATACCCTTTTGTCTGTCTCCTCTAGAATAAGCTTGTTTACAATAACTGACACCACACGAGGAAGAACAAACCAAATCAATCGGCTCCACTACTAAATTTCAGGAACGTGCAATTTTGTTTTCCGCATACACAGCTTGCTTTTTTCCCCCCTAACTTAAACCGAGCAAACCCTAACTCAAATATATTCATTTCCAAAAGGGTCTTGGAGGCAAAGGTTTCGCCTTCTCACACCAGCCAACACATTAGACATCTGGACATTAGTAGACTGTAATTGATTAGAGTTTGTGATTTAATTTAAAAGCATTCTAAAGAAGATATTAATCTCAGAGCTCTGAAGGGAAGAGAGATGTGTTGGGGGGAAAAATAGATTTAATTCCCTGGGCAACTGTACTAAAAGGTACCCCTGAATTCCCAGTAGCTTTGTCATAAACCACATCCAGAAGTGACAAATAAGGAAGAAGTGGGATAATGTGGCAGCACTGTCCCTGGCTAATGCTTTTACAGAAAGTAACCTTAATTCCCGAGTTTAGCTGGGCATCTAGCAAGAGTTTGATTTCTTCTTCTTCCCTCATTTGTGAGTATATCAGTGTGTTACACAGAGGAGGGTGTTCATGCAAATACGCAGCTGAAAGTGGCACAAACTTGATTTGTTCCAGGGTGTACGATCTGCTCGAGCAACGATGCTCCACGAGCGCTCCTGTCTCCAGCAAGATCCAGCTCTGCCAGTCAACCACCACTCGCTGCGGCTTCTCGGCAGAAGGGAAGGTGGCTCCGGAGCCACAGACACAGCCCGTTTCCCCCACGCCTCCCCAGCGCCGAAAGCAGGCGGCCACAGAAGGAACTGAGGGAGAAAAGCAACGTCTGCTTTGCTTTGGAGTCAGGGTCCTGACGGTCAGACCCACGTTGGACACCTCCGCGGTTCGCTTGACTCCACGGGACTACCAGGTGGAACTCTCATTACGGAGGAGACTCGGCTTAACGGTTAACCAACTCGCCCAGATTCAAGCTAGAGTCCAGAGAGAACATTAAAATTCTTCCGGGTTTGTTTGTTTATTTATTTTTGAATTCTCTGCAGCAGAGGAAGATTCCAGGCTCCCTGCCCCATTTAACATCTTCCAAAACCTAAGGAGTCAGCCTCTGAATTCCTTACTTGCCTCAGCTACATTAACTCAATCTCATTAAATTCTACCAGCTAAGGGATTGTTTTCTGAGAAGTGAATAAAACATTATCCAGCTGACCATCTGGATATCTGGAGCGAGCTGGTCTCGGTTAATAAATTGGGAACAAGTTACAAAAGAGCTGCAAACTCAAATTTGTACGGATACGGTATCAGGACGGCGCTTTGTTTCAACTTGTTAAGAACGAGGTTAGAGCGTTACCTGAACTGCAATCCAACTGGCGTTAACAGCGTGCTCCCCGAACGGACCAAACCCTGGAAGAGAAGGAAAAATCCACAGTGATGAAGTCATCCCTTACAGGTCTGACTAAACTTAAAGCTGCAAAGCGGCCTGCGCTTCCCTGCTTTATATATCCTGAAAGAAAACTCACTTCTTCTAACGCCCAGTCCTTATTTACTTTACACCCAAGCAGAGACCTTCACAGAAACGTTTGAACTACGCACCTTTTACTGTGAAGGAAAACAATAGCTTGCCTTGAAAGAAACTCTTTTTTTTTTCCCCCAACAGACACTGGGGGAAGCGTATTTTTTTCCTTCCTGACCAGGTTAGAAAAACTTCTTATTAACAGAGAAGTTGACCGATGTGACGGAACGAGAACCATTATTGGATTTTCTGTTCCTGATTGTTTTAGCCCACAGCAGATGCTTCCACAAAGGAGGACGAGCCTGTCTCAACTATTTCTTCTCTCCTCAGGTCTTCACCAAGATCTCCATTAGAATTAGTTATACCTTACCAGAAAATAAACAAAACGCTGCTGACAACCCACCTACACCAAGCAGCTAAGGTTATGATAGCATTATCAAAAATACTTACTCACCACGTCTAAATTTCCTAATTAATAACTTAAGAGTTAACTAGTAATCCATAACATCTTTTCCTGAGCAAGCACACAAAGGTTGGGCAATTTATCTGGGTGCAACGTCAATATGCTTTAATTTAAAATGTCAGAGTTACCCTATGAGCCTAATGCAATTAGGAGACATAAATTTTCTCGAACTCTTGAAAGGATTTGAGAGCGACTACAAATATTCCATGACACGTTAATGGAAACATTCTATTTGCTATCAACAGTGAGTCCCAGGTTATGCCGCACACGACGAGGTAAGGGATTTACGCAGCACGGGTGGACTCGTCCACGCTGATGGATCTCTCACAATCTACCTAACGTCGATACCTTCCCCTAATAAATCTCTCCGGAAGGTTTCCACAAAATCAAAACGTTGGTGTGTTTTCCTGGGAGCAAACCTCCAAAGACAATCTACGACCGCAGCACGGGCCAACGAGTCGAATAATCTAACGCCTTCTCGGTTGTTTCTGCAAGTGAGGGATGTCCTACAAGATTCTCTGCAAACAGTGGCGACCTCCTAGGTTTCAATCCTAAAGAAACTGTGATGGTCTTAGGAAAGAAATAAACCACATCTATTTCTTTTGAACAATTCAGCCACTGGAAGGTCGAAATTCTACAGGTGCCCACGCACGTAACGTAACCCTCGTGCTCCGAAGCCAAACGCCAACCGGCACAAATGCAACTGTGGGCTATTTCTCCTCTGACTCATCTCCTGTGTAGATCCCTCGTGTTATCTCTTTCGCAGAAGATAAGCAACTTTGTTGGTAGCAGCAAACTCCACCGAGCATGCCCAGGAGTTCCTCCGCATCCACAATAGGGCCCCTCCAAGGCTCATTAGCAGTAAACCAGCTGCAGGGATCTTTATGGGATTATCTCCTTACACAGCTCTAAAAAAGAAATTGGACACAAATAATACTTATCCTCAGCCAGCACATGGCCGTAACTGAACGGGAACACCACGCCGTTGCTAGTTTTATAAAGGAATTTAGCGTGACATTGATG
>QJSC01002781.1:0-29658 GCA_003697955.1 Calidris pygmaea | reverse complement strand
TAATTCCTGTCCCAAAATTCTTTTCCCCCTCTGGGACAGGCACATCCCACCTGCCCCCAGCAGGCTAGGTGTCTCATATGGCAACCTATGATTAAAAAACCCAAAGCCCTGTCGATAACACCAGTCCCGAAGCCACAAATTGACCTGCTGTCTCTTCCTATTAATTTCCTCACTCATGATAGCCACTGATGGGATAGAGTTTCAACACACTCCCATCTAGTTTGGTGTCATTTGCAAACTTACTGAGGGTGCACTCAATCCCCTCATCGAGATCATCAATAAAGATATTAAACAAGACTGGCCCCAAAACTGAGCCCTGAGGGACACCACTGGTGACCGGCCACCAACTGGATTTCGCCCCATTAATCACAGCTCTCTGGGCACGGTCATCCAGCCAGTTTTTTACCCAGTGAAGGGTACACTTGTCTATGCCATGATTCGCCAGCTTCTCCAGGAGAACGCTGTGGGGGACGGTGTCAAAGGCCTTACCAAAGTCCAGGCAGACAACGTCCACAGTCCACATCGAGAAGGCGGGTCACATGGTCATAGAAAGAGATCAAGTTGGTTAAGCAGGACCTCCCTTTCCTAAACCCATGCTGGGAGGCCCTGATCCCTTGGCTGCCCTGCACTTGCTGTGAGAGCTCACTCAAGATGATCCTCTCCATGATCTTTCCTGGTACTGAGGTCAGGCTGACAGGCCTGTAGTTCCCTGGATGCTCCTTCTGGCCCTTCTTGTAGATAGGTGTCACGTTGGCCACCCTCCAGTTATCTGGTACCTCCCCTCTTGAACAGGTTGTCCATGAACTGGACTGTTTCAGTTTCCAGACTAGCAATTCTTGTTCTGTAAATCTGTTCTGATTCGCTCTTCCACAAATGTCAGTGGACATACTTGTAAACTTAATCATGGCAGTATTTATACTTCTTTTTCCAAATGTTACAGTTTTCAAATGCAATTTGTTAAATTTTATATGTCAACACTTTTCTAAATACAATCAAAAGTTTTTTATTGCACAATAACGACTGAATGCAGATAATCCTAATTACAGTCAAAAAACCCCAAACACCGCCACCCCCCCAAATTGTAGTTTTATTGTTTCAAAAGAAATAATTGGAGTTAAGAATATCAAGAAATTGAATTTCAGAGTAACCAAGATGTTAAAGGTTTGGCTTATGCCTGGAAATTTCTTGGAACCTGTTCTTTTTTCCCAAACAGTGCTGCCAAAAATCATCTGACATGAAACATAATATTAAGTTTGTTCAACCTAAGTGAATAAAGTTTAGTGCAGAGCAGGAACTTTGCTAACCCTGCTGGCATCTGTTCAAACAATATCTCTGAAGAAGTTGTTTTCTCTACATTAACATCTCTGGATCATCTAATTTTGGTCACACTGCAGTTCTTGCTGCTTCTTCCATAAAAGTTAACTTAAAGCTTCAAACAAATTAATGTGGAAAATGGACATTATCAATTCCAATGGTCCATTGTTCCCTCATTCTAAATCCCTGAAATTCAAGTTCAATCTGGAATTACCTCATGTCTGGTTTCTCCTGGTTACCAGACAGCTTGAAATGTGACCACAACTACAGAAAAAACAGCCTCCTTCACACTGTGGCTCCCCAATCCATTCAAACATAAGCTTTTCTTTCTCTCAAGTATACTTCAAATATGGAGCATGGATAATTTAGAGATTAAGTTCCAAATTAGATTATCTAATGGCATTTTAATGGATTGCTGACCCATTTTCTGTGGGATGGCAGCACGCAAGTCTGGCTTGAATACAATTAATTTATTAGGAAGTGTTTTAAAGATGTTTGCCTAGATGGAAAGGAAACAACATTCTGCAAAGCTTTATTACAGAGTTGAGTGCAGGTATCAGAAATAGCAATTTAAATAGATAAAGACCAGAAATCATTAGGGTTTTTTTCTGCTTTGTATACAGTTACCAATAGGATACTTTGTCCTTATTGTTCTTAGTTTGAAATTCTTGAACTGATACTTTTTTCCCCAAAAAAAAATTTGGGGGGGAGGAAACCATTGCTCTGACACGTGCATCTGCTGTCCAAATGTGTAACATTTTAAAAAGCAATGTTGGTGAAAGTATTACTTTACTACTGTGTTTGCAATATTCTAAACAAAAAGTAAACAGAAGTAATTCTTAGCAATTTTCAGTTCCCCTCCTACTCCTTTCACAAACTGTAGATTGTCCCATTTTACTGCCTTATCAGAGCTATTATCATAACCCCAGAGTGGTGCTGGGGGTAAAAAGTGCTGTCTGAAAATTTGAACACTTGAACACTGCTACAGCTAAAGCTGAGAAAGAAATTCAGAATCTGAGAAGAAAGGTACCCTCAGGAGTTCCGGGAACAATCCAGCTGTTGTACTGTATTTATGTGTCAAGATAACAGCCTGAAAACAGGAAATATTATCCTAGTGCATTTGCCCAGGTAGTTCAAATGTAATGTTACAGTTATTACTTTAATCAATGTGTTAAGATTGTTTTAAAAAACAATATAAATAACAATAGTTTAAAATAAAAAGATACTTAATAATTGTGTTAAAATGTACATTTCAGTACTGAGTATTTGTTTATAGTTTGTGAAAGTCTCACAAATACTCAAAGAGTCTAATCCTACAGCCCCTTATCAGTTGTCACATTGGAATTAGTATCCATGGAGTAATGAATGGCTTCAAAATCAGACTGCAAGCTCCTGTGTATCAAAATCTCTCTTCCCCCTCTCCCCCTCCCTCCCTCCTTTTCTTGTTCTCACTTATGACTTAAGTTTACTTGTTGCATACATTCTTATTTTCTATGCAGTCTGAGATGCTAGTTTCCTATTTGAGCCTAAATAATTTGCACAGCTTTTTTTCTTTCTGTCTCTAGACTGTCTCTAGTCTGTTATTCTCACAGAAAGAAAGATATGAAAGAAGGGGTTTTTTTCATAGCATTATGTTCTTAATCTGCACAGCAAAAAATTGACCAATATATTCTTAAAGCACTTTGCAGATTGATAGTGAACATGGTAAATGGACAACTACAAATTTAGCTCTAGACAGTCATGGTACAAAGTAATTTTAATCCCAAATATCTTACCAAAAGCCCATTTTTTCTCATTCTTTGGGATGCTTAGAGGATGGTTTCTATGAATATCTCCTTTAAAGACATTGGTATGTTACAATCATATAAAATATTCATCTAAATTTGTATCATAATTGCACATTACAACTGTTCTACATTTGAAGAAAAAGATATACCAATGATTTAAGATTTTTATTTTGTATTATTCAACTTTCTCTCTTTGCAAATGTCAATCCATTTGCATACATATATACACAATTTTTCTCTTGTATCTGGGGTCATAAATGACAACAGAGAAATAGTTTTACTTGGGAAAAAAACCCAAGAGATGTACTTTAAAATTCATATATCATTTCCCATTAGGCATGATGGGCAGCTACTAATAAGACAAAGGATGCAAAAATAACAAGTAAAGGGATTTTATCATCTCTCATCTTCAAAATATCCCCAAGGTGTAGGTCCCTGACAATGCACCAAGCTTTCAGTTTGGTGCCCTGTATAGACAGGACAGCTGATGTTCAGGCATTGCCAATTCTTTAACCTTCCCGAGTTCAACAAAATTTCTGAAAAACCAATGCATTACTTTTTCAGATGTGGTGTAGGGGTGGAAATAATAAAAATGTTACCTTTGTCAAGTAATTCCCAATGTATCCTCACTGGCACTGGGGTATAAATTCCTGCCATTTTGATTCATGGTCTGGTCACAAATCCTCAGCTGTCAATTGAAACTGTCTTGGTTTCGGCCAAATGGGCCTATGACAGCAACAGATGCTCTCCCCCCACTTTCTCACTCCAGGAGAAAAAGGGGGAGAGATAAAGAGATGTACAAGTTTATAATGAACTAAACTACTTTAATGAAATATTAATGATAGAATAAAAAGGAAATCATGAAATAGATACAATATATACAAAACCGTACCAAGCTCCCAGGATGACGATCATGTCACTGGCAGGCACGGGGGAAAGTCCCAGACTGGACTCAGTGATGGATGGGAACTGGATTCCAGATCTGGATTCAGGAACACACGGATTGGGATAAAAGGCAGACAAACAGACAGGGTCCTCCTCAGATGTTGGCCATTGAAGAAAGAGGGCTGCCCCTTTGATCCCTCAGCTTTTATACTGAGCATGGGGCTCCCCCCTCTATGCTTTTCCGTTTCCGACTCTCCAGTGGGGCAAATAATGAAATTAGCTGACCTTGGTTGTTATAGCACTAAGCATAAGCAAGAGCCTTTCTGCATGCTGTTCCTTGGCATGAAGTACAAACATTGGTCTTATCACTCTAAGAATGAACAATTTTCTCCACAACTCTTCAAAGAGTTAGAAGAGGCCTAGCTAGGAAGCAAAATTACTGAACAAAAAGTTAGTCTTGTTTTACCTCAAACCAGGACAGAAACCTAGCAGTCAGAAGAATCAACTATGGATCAAGTAGTGATACAGTTTTTAGTATTTAAATGAATACATACAAACTAGTACTACAGTACTTGTACATGGCAAAAGTCTTACTTTCCGAAAAAGTAACTTCTTTTAAAAAAGAAAACAAAACAAACAAAAAAGCTTATTCTGAAAAAAATAGCTCTTATAGATTTAAGATAATGCTACTTTAATATGTTCCTCTATTAATAAAGCATAAAAGAGTAACTGATGTTTAGCACACAACAATTAGCCATTATTAGATTACAAACTGAGCTGGAATAAAAGAAAATGTTAATATGCAGTAGTGAAATATTTTAAGAAATTTTACAAAATTTTAAACCTATGTATAAAAAATTCTTTGGCCAATTAAAAGCATGAGATTCAAAAATCACAAACTTACTGTTACTGAATGATTTCTTGCTTGTCTAACTCAACAATCTGACAATACTTCCTTTGTAATAGAACCTGTTTGCATTTCATATTTGGGTAAAACAATAAATGACTAATATGTTACATTTTAATATATTAGCTATTGTACGAAATACTTATTTTCCTCCCACAATGTTTATGAAGTTTTTCTGTATGTACAAGTTTGCCAGGCATGACTTGCACTTAGTGCAGTCATGTTCCTTTTCCTGTTTGAGATTGTCCAGGAGCTCCTTGTTCATCCATGTAGGCCTCCTGGCTTTTTTCCTTGATTTCTGCCGTGTCAGGATGCATCGCTCCTGAGTTTGGAGGAGGTGATCGTTGAATATTAGCCAGCTTTCTTGGGCCCCTCTTCCCTCCAGGGCTTTGTCCCATGATACTCTGCCAAGTAGATCCCTGAAGAGATCAAAGTCTGCTCTCCTGAAGTCCAGAGTAGCAAGTTTACTGTGCACCCTCCTCGCTGCCCTAAGGATCTTGAACTCCACCATCTCATGGTCACTGCAGCCAAGGCTGCCCTTGAGCTTCACATTGGTGAGAACAAGGTCCAGCCTGGCACCTCTCCTCATTGCCTCCTCTATCACTTGGAGAAGGAAGTTGACACTGATGCATTCCAGGAACCTCCTGAATTGCTAATGCCTTGCTTTAATCCTGGCCCATAAGCTCTTGGTTGGCTCCTCATCCGTCCCATGCACTTCAGCTCATCCTTGACATAGAGGGCAACACCCCCTCCTCATCTCTCTGCCTGTCCTTCCTAAAGAGCCTGTATCCTGCCATTCCAACACTCCAGTCATAGGAGCCATCCCACCATGTCTACATGATGCCAATAAGATCATAGCTCTGCAAGTGTACACACATCTCTAACTCCTCCTGTTTATTCCCCATGCTACATACATTTGCATAGAGAGGCATTTAAGTTGGGTCCCCGATGAATTTGACTTGCTGGAGTGGCGAGTTTTCCTTTATGCTGCACTCCAGGTGCTCTCCTGCTGACCTGCAACCCTACTCCAGGCTCTTGGCATTTATTACTGGTATTGACATCATATTGATAGGAGTGGGATGGATTGAGGTTCCCCTGCCCCGGCAACTCTAGTTTAAAGCCCTCTTCACCAGCCTGGCAAGTCTCTGACCAAAGATGCTCTCCCCCTTCTCTGACAGGTGGACCCTATCAGGAACCACTAGACCTTGTTTCTCAAAGCAATTCCCATGGTCTAAGTAGCTGAACCCCTAGCTGTGGCACCAGTCCTGTAACCATTTGTTGACTCAACAGATTCGACTGGCCCTTTCAAACTGCTTCCTTTTGACCGGGAGGACTGATGAAAAAACTACCTGCACTCCAGAGTCCTTTACCACCACTCCCAGGTCTCTGTAGTCCTTCTTGATACTCTTCAGACTGCTCTTGGCAGTATCACTGGTGCTCCACCTGGAGTACCGTGTCCAGCTTTGGAGTCCTCAGCACATGAAGGACATGGACCTGTTGGAGCGGGTTCAGAGGAGGGCTACAAAGATGATCAGAGGGCTAGAGCACCTCTCCAATGAAGTCAGGCTGAGAGAGTTAGGGTTGTTCAGCTTGGAGAAGAGAAGGCTCCAGGGAGACCTTATAGCAGCCTTCCAGTACCTAAAGGGGGCCTACAGGAGAGGGAGGGACTCTTTATGAGGGAGTGTAGTGATAGGACGAGGGGTTGTTGGTTATAAACTGTAAGAGGGGAGATTTACATTAGATATGAGGAAGAAATTTTTCACCATGAGGGTGGTGAGGCACTGGAACAGGTTACCCAGAGAAGTTGCAGATGCCTCATCCCTGGAAGTGTTCAAGACCAAGCTTGGATGGGGCTTTGAGTAACCTGGTCTAGTGGGAGGTGTTCCTGCCCATGGAAGGGGGAGTTGGAACTAGATGATCTTTAAGGTCCCTTCCAACCTAAACCATTCTATGATTCTATGGTTCTATGAAACAACAGCAACGGATAAGTCAGTGTACTCTACAAGGCTTGGTAGTCTCTTGGTGACATCCCTGATATGAGCCCCTGGTAAGCAGCACACCTCTCCAGAGAGCAGGTCAGGTTGGCAAATGGGTGCCTCTGTACCTTTCAGAAGAGAATCGCCTACTACTATCACCCATCGCTTTTTCTTATTTGGACTGGTTGCTATATAGGGAGCAGATCAAGCTCCCTTACTCATCTCCAGCTTCTCTCCTGATTTGACTCATCTTTCCTCTTCAGTCTGTAGAGCAGTGAAGCGGTTCTGCAATGGCACCTCAGGCTTCTGGGGAGGTCTCTTCCTCCTGCTGGTCCTTGTCATTTCAAGCTTCCTTTCTTCTGCACTACTCACCCCCCTCTCTTCTGTGTGTGCAGGTAGGTGAGTTTTTGTTTGTTGGCTGTGGGCTGTGTGTCCACTGCAGACTGTGCTTGGAACCAGCTAACTCCTCAGACTCCCTAGTGCTATGCAGCCTCCTTGCTGCCTCCTGCAGCTCAGCCATCTGCTGCAGGAGGTCCTCCACCTGGGCATACCTTTTGCAGGCAAGTCTGCCACCTATCCCTGCCCCAGGAGAAAGGTCTAGGCACTTCCTGCAGTCGGAGGTCTGCACTGCAGCCTCTCCCTTTAGCAGCTCCATTTGGGTGGAGGCATCGGCCACCGATGGGGTAGATGGTGCAGACCCCCCCAGCCGGAGCTGCAGCCTTTGCTCTCCGACGAGTGCCCACCATTCTGCCTTTGAGGGCCAGGTATGACCTGTACAGATGGTCACAGAACGGTGCCCGGTTGCTGGGTTCTGTCCTTCAAGTCTCCCACTCGGCCAGTGGAATGCCCCTCCTTCGAAGAGGCGCCCTACCTGCGTGCCGTTCCACGCGAACTGCACTGCACTGCACTGCACTGCACTGCCTTGTCTTGCACTGCCCTGTTCGCAGCGCCCTTAGTCGTTCACGCTTCCTAAGACTGCTTTTTATAGGCGAGGAGGGGGGTCGCAGTTGCTCTGATAACGCCCGGAAACGTCCTGGCGACTGACAGCTAGTTGCCTCCCGCCGTTGCTTTGGCAACGTCCACGCCTCGTCAGCGTCTCCTGAGAGAGCTGCCGGCTCCTGTCGGGTCTCTCCGGTATCCTGGCGTTTCCCTACCTCAGGAAGAAACCCTGTGCGCCGAGTTCTGCCGCTCCACTGCGGGTCGGGCCGGATCCGGAGCAGATCTCCTCGGCAATTGACTTAGAAATATAACTTTCAAAATCTGCATCCCTAAAATTTATTTAGTATTTTCTGCTGGATAAAAAGTCTGGAACAGATTAAAAGATCTTTGAAAGCCCTAATTTCTTTTAATTGAAGATTGCCCTAATGTCACTTTGAGACCAACAGCAGAAATAATGCCCTTGGGGGACCTTTACACTCCAGTAGGGCAAGGCTGAGATTAGCCTAACACTGATTTCTAGCTAACCTTAACATTTATTTCTAGCTTTAAAAGTACACGGGGCACTAGAAAAAAATATTTGAGTTCTATATATTATTTGGGGTAATTCTGAAGGCTTTCTGGACAATTACAGCTCTCAAGGTAACTTATGGAAACTCTAAAATCTTTTCTAGAAGTCTGTTAGGATGACCTGTGTTTCAGTCATCTAGCTTTGCCATTTTGAGCAAAGAATACTATATAAACTCCCCTTCAGTAACATCTTCAATCCATAAAAATTATTGAATATTTTATATTTTTCACATAACTACACATGACAAGAACATGAAGATTATCCTGAGGAGAAAAAGAAATTCTTTCAATAGGCCAAGTTCTGCAGTTGATCAAATCAAGGTAGTGAAACCTCACATGAAGCCCAACCATGTTTTCAGGCTTGCACCTGCACCTCTTACCTCTTACCACAACAATCAGAAAGCAGGTAAGAACAAAAAGCCTGTAGTAAAGACTATCTGCTCTGAAAACGCTCCTCTAGTGAGCCAATGCAACCACTCATCCAACACAGCAGTGACCTGGGTTGAGCGACTAATTTCTCTTCTAGTGCTGGGGAGAACTCCACTTTTGGATGACTCTAGTGTCTGAATTAATGAAAATATTTACTTTATAGGCAGCTACGGTATGTGGGATTCAAGGTCTCAGTGTTTTCAAGCCTTACCAGGTGCAGGGATGAGGAGAAGTGAGGCCTGGGCATTTGACCCAGGCTGGCCAACAGGATTATTTCATACCATGAACGTCACATTCAATATAAATTAGAAAGTTTGCTGCGTAGCTCTCTCTCCCTTGATGGCAGTGGTCTAGAGAACTCCTTGCCCCAGTGCTGGACCCCGGAGGCATTCCCTTCCTCCTGAAGCCGTAGTGCTCACAGTGTCCGACATTTGCTGTCCACCGCTGGGAGTGCACAGCTTCCTACTGATATAATTGTCTGAGTATAATCCTGGTATATTTTATATTAGTATTTGGATTAATACTGGTTCTTTATTACTATTGTTAACTATTTAGTCTTATCCTATTAAATTTATTTATATTTCAACCCTCATGTTTCCTTGTTTTCCCCAATTCCCCTTTCTGGGTGGGGAGGAGTCATCAGGTGATAGAATAATTGTCTAAACAGCAATAAACTGTTATGGGTTTTTCTCAAACGATAACAAATTTGGTGCCCAACATCGTCTTTTAACAAAGTTTGGCACTCAATGTGATAGTTTGCACTTAATTCAAATAGTGCTGGGAGAACCATAGGCCTTAATTTGAGAGTTCTGAAGGTTGGAGTTTTAAACAGATTTGATCAGATTTGTAGAACAGTCATTATGGATCTGTTGGAGTGGTTTCAAAGGACTGTAGATGGAGTTCTCCGGTATCTCTGTGTAGGCTTATATGGGCAGCTATGGGAGTGATGCAAGAGTTCATTGCCATTTCCCATTGATTTAGGGCAGCTTATCAATTCTAAATGTGGAGTTAAAAACATTGCCTTGCTATCTTGTGTGATGATATTTTGCTATGTTATCGGGTCTTTTGTAATCGGTCCATTTTTTGTCACTTACGTAATTGCATATTGCGGATCGCCACGGTCAGAATCACCTCAGGGTGGCGGAAGACCTTGTTACCGTAAGTCAGCAAAATAGGAAGACTCAATTCGGAGTTTTAGAAAGCAGGCATTCTTTATTGCAGTGCTGCATGCACAGGGGATAGCTCCTCCTAGTGTGCGTGCTGAACTTGCTTATCCACAGAGGTTATATATGGACCACAATTAATTTCATATCGTCTTTTCTGCCCTGAGAGTCTGCTATGACGGAAACCTGCAATGATGGACTATATGAACTCAATGAACTTTTGTGTATAAAGATAAATCATAAATAAGGGACTTATGTATATATATATTTGTATGTATTTATAGAATCATAGAATCATAGAATTGCCCAGGCCGGAAGGGACCTCCAAAGGTCATCTAGTCCGACCTCCCCGCAGTCAGCAGGGACACCCCCAACTAGACCAGGTTGCCCAGGGCCTCATCGAGCCTCTCCTTGAATATCTCCAGGGAAGGGGCTTCAACCACCTCCCTGGGCAACCTGTTGCAGTGCTCCACCACCCTCACAGTGAAGAACCCTCTCCTAATCTCCAGTCTAAAGTCTAAATCTTATTTGATGGATAAGAAGTGATAATAATCAGAGCACGATGCAAATGGTATGGAATAAGGGGTGGAATGTCCTGGTTTGAGGTAAAACAGAACTGATTTTCTGTTCAGTAATTTTACTTTTTTAGCTGGGCCTCTTCTAACTAACTAAACTCTGAAATTAACAACATATTGTTCAGAAACTGTTTAGTCTCACAGTGATAAGACCTGATTATACCAAGGAATGGTGTGCAGAGAGGCCCTTGCTTATAGTTATTGCTATAACAACCAAGGTCAGGCAAATTTGTTATTTGCCCATTGGAGGGTCAGAAGCGGAAAAGTGTAGAGGGGTCACACCTGTAGGGAGGAGAGGACAGGACAGGTGACCCAAAACTGACCAACAGGGGATTCCATCCCATCCGCATCATGCTCAGTATAAAAGCTGAGGGATCAAAGGGTCAACTCTCTTTCTTCAATGGCTGACGTCTGAGGAGGACCCTGTCTGTTCGTCTGCCTTTGATCCTGATCTGAGCGTTCCTGACTCCAGATCCGGAATCCGGTTCCTGTCCATCACTGAGTCCGGCCTGGGACTTTCCCCTGTGCCTGCTGGTGAGGTGATGATCATCCTGGGAGCTTGATAGGGTTTTGTATATACTGTATACTTTTTATTTTCCTTTTTTTTTCTTTACTTATTATTATTTATTATTTCATTATTTATTTATATTTTCATTAAAGTAGTTTAGTTTTTTTCTAAGCTCATAAATCTTTTTTTTTTTTACCTCTTCCTCTCCTCTCTTTTCCTTAGGGGGGGAGGGAGGGGTCATCTGTCATTCTGGTTGGTCAATTCGGTCAAAACCACGAGAGCAATCAAAGTATATATATTAATTAAATTTCAGAGAAACAATTAACATATTCATACTATTTCCTGGAACTCATTAATATATGTAAATGTCCTTAAAGCATGCACGTCCAAGTCCACTGGTGGTCTTCCAGGGTCCCCTGGTTGGTTGTCAGGAGTCTTCCTCACTGTGTCCTCTATTTGAACCCAGTTCATATACATGCTCAGATCATCCTCCACCATATTTATGTAATCCACATCACCACAGAACCAGTTTATACCAACACCACTCCTTATCTACTCTATTCAAGGATACAATATGTCTCAACAATTAAAATATTAATGAAAGAATTAAAAGATCATGGTATAATGAGCATAGTTTCTGCAGAAGTAGCAATAAAATAACAACTTAAAAGCAATTATATTTCTAAAAGCATTGGAGTGACTGATTCACACTGCTGTGGACCCAGTACTGACCCCTGGGGAACACTGCTAGTTCCAGGCCTCCAACTAGACTCTGCGCTGCTGATCACAACCCTCTGAGCTCTGCCATTCAGTCAGTTCTCAATCCACCTCACTGTCCATTCATCTAACCCACACTTCCTAAGCTTATCTATGAGGATGTTGTGGGAGACTGTGTCAAAAGCCTTGCTGAAGTCAAGGTAGACAACGTCCACTGCTCTCCCGTCATCCACCCAGCCAGTCATGCCATCATAGAAGGCTATCAGATTGGTCAAGCATGATTTCCCCTTGGTGAATTCATGCTGACCACTCCTGATAACCTTTTTTTCTTCTACATGCTTTGAGGTGACATCCAGGATGAGCTGTTCTACCACCTTTCCAGGGATAGAGGTGAGGCTGACTGGCCTGTAGTTTCCTGGGTCCTCCTTCTTGCCCTTTTTGAAGACTGGAGTGACATTGGCTTTCCTCCAGTCCTCAGGCATCTATCCTGTTCTCCATCATCTTTCAGAGATGATGGAGAGTGGCTTCACAATAACATCTGCCAGCTCCCTCAGCACTTGCGGTTGCACCCCATCCTGGCCCATGGATTTATGGGTGTCAAGCTAGCTTAAATGATCTCTAACCCAATTCTTCTCAATCGAGGGAGAGTCTTCCTTACTCCAGGCTCTCTCTCCTACCTCCAGGGTCTGGGATTCCTGAGGGCTGGCCTGAGCAGTAAAGACTGAAGCAAAGGCGGCATTCAGTAACTCTGCCTTCTCTGCATCCTCTGTCACCATGGCACCTGTCTCATTCTCATTCAACAGGTCCCTTCTCAGTCTTCTCTTCTCCAGACTAAACAGACCCAGGTCTCTCAGCCTTTCCTCATAAGAGAAGTGCTCCAGTCCCTTGATCATCTTCGTAGCCCTTCACTGGACTCTCTCCAGTAGTTCCTTGTCTTTCTTGAACTAGGGAGCTCAGAACTGGATACAACGCTCCAGATGCGGCCTCATCAGGGCAGAGTAGAGGAGTAGGATGACCTCCCTCAACCTGCTGGCCATGCTCTTTTTAATGCACCCCAGAAGACCGTTGGCCTTTTTGGCATTCAGTAGCTCCACCTTCTCTGCATCCTCCATCACCAGGGCACCTACCTCATTCAGCAGTGGGCCCACATTTTCCCTAGTCTTCCTTTTTCTGCTGATGTAATCGAAGAAGCCCTTCTTATTGTCCTTGACATCCTTTTCCAGGCTGAATTCTGAGTGGGCCTTAGCCTTCCTTATTGCATCCCTGCATACTCTGACAATGTTCCTATACTTCTCCCAAGTGGCCAGTTCCTTTTCCCACATTCTATAAACTTCCTTCTTACATCTGAGTTTTTCCAGAAGCTCCTTGCTCATACATGCAGCTCTCCTGCCTCCTTTGCCTGATTTCTTGCTCCTAGGGATGCACCAATCTTGAGCTTGGAGGAAGTGGTGCTTAAATATTAGCCAGCTCTCTTGTATCCCCCCTTCCTTCTAGAGCCTTAGCCCATGGAATTCCTCCAAATAGGTCTTTGAAGAGGTCAAAGTCAGCTGTCCTGAACTCCAGGGTTGTAAGTCTACCTTTTGCCCTGCTTCTTCCATGTGGGATCCTGAACTCCACCATCTCATAGTCACTGCAGCCAAGGCTACCCCTGACCTTCACATCCCCGAGCACTTCTTTTTGGTTTGCCAGCACAAGGTCCAGCAGTGCACCTCTCTTTGTTGGTTCCTCCACCACCTGCATCAAGAAGTTATCATTTGTGTGAGCCGATGCAGGCAGGACGCAGGAACAACCACAAAACCACAGATTAAGGGCAAAGAACAATTTAATGTCAATACCTCATGGATGCGGGAACCTCTGAAGCAGCACCCAGGCAGAGGCAGGCAAGCAGGGGACGCAGGCACCGTGGAGCCAGAGTCCTTATTAGCAAGAGAGTCCTTGTTGGCAAGGGAGTGAGGGAGCAAGGGAGCTCCCGCTTGCTGCTTGGGCCTGTATTTCAAGGATTCTGGCAGGCAGAGTTTTCTGCTGTGCTTTGATCTCTTCAACAGCAGGGCAGAAATCTCAGGCATGTTTGATAAGGTGCCCCTGAGTCCATCCCAGGCCTATGTTATCTAAGTGCAGATGTTCTACTTGTTGAGCACACAAAACTAAGCAACAATTAGTGTGATAGATGTGTTTTCCAGCACCCCACATGTGAGTCACTTGAGCATATTTACAGTCCTCCTTTCCAATCTTCTGTTACTTTCCCACATCATCAATGCTCTGCAGAAATCTCTGAGACTGTGTGTGCCTGCCTGTGTTGTCTTTCCAGCAAATGTCAAGGTGATTGAAGTCCCCCATGAGAACCGGGGCCTGTGACTGTGAGGATATTTCCAGCTGTCTGTAGAAGGCCTCATTGACTTCCTCTTCCTGATCCTGTAGCCTGTAGTAAACACCCACAAGAGTCTCCCATATTAGCCTGCCCCTTAGTTCTTAACCAGAAGAAGTTTTTGAGAAAAGTAAGAAAATAATAAAAAAACTTTTGAAAGTTGGTTACATCCATTGAAATCTGGTGGCGCCCATCTTGCCAGTTAATTCCCAAGGTCTTGTGCAGGTCCCTTGACCTTGCCTCTTTTTACAGCAAAACCTGCTTTCAGAAGAATCTTGATTATTTTATTGCCTTTCTTGAAAACTTTGTCTGCTCTATTACCCCACACAATGATGTCATCAAGGTATTGCAGGTGTTCTGGAGCTCCACCCTTCTCCAGTGCAGTCTGGATCAGTCCATGGAAAATAGTAGGGCTGTGTTTCCATCACTGGGGTAGTCGATTCCAGGTATACTGGATGCCTCTCCAAGTGAAAGCAATGTGTGGCCTGCACTCTGCTGCCAAAGGAATAGAGAAAAATGCATTAGAAATGTCTGTTGTGCCATACCATTTGGCTGCCTTTGACTCCAGTACATATTGGAGTTCTAGCATGTCTGGCACAGCAGCATTCAGTGGTGGTGTGACTTCATTCAGGCCACGATAGTCTACTAGGTGGGCTTGCGCAAACCTCATGAAGTTCAACCAAGCCAAGTGCAGGTCCTGCGCCTGGGACATGCAATCCCAAGCACAAATACAGGCTGGGCAGAGAATGGATTGAGAGCAGCCTTGAGGAGAAGGACTTGGGAGTACTTGTGGATGAGAAGTTCAACATGAGCTGGCAATGTGCATGCTGGCAGCCCAGAAAGCCAACCGCATTCTGGGCTGCATCAAGAGAAGCGTGGCCAGCAGGTCATGGGAGGTGATTCTGCACCTCTACTCCCCTCTCGTGAGACCCCACCTGGAGTATTGCGTCCAGCTTTGGAGTCCTCAGCACAGGAAGGACATGGACCTGTTTGAATGGGTCCAGAGGAGGGCCATGAAGATGATCAGAGGGATGGAGCACCTATGCTGTGAGGACAGGCTGAGAGAGCTGGGGTTGTTCAGCCTGGAGAAGAGAAGGCTCCAGGGAGACCTTATAGCAGCCTTCCAATATCTGAAGGGAGCCTATGGGAGAGCTGGGGAAGGACTCTTTGTCAGGAAGTGTAGTGATAGGATGAGGGGTAATGGTTTCAAATTGAAAGAGGGGAGATTTAGATTAGACATGAGGAAGAAATTCTTTACTGTGAGGGTGGTGAGGCACTGGAACAGGTTGCCCAGGGAAGTTGTGGATGCCCCATCCCTGGAAGTGTTCAAGGCCAGGCTGGATGGGGCTTTGAGCAACCTGGTCTCGTGGGAGGTTTCCCTGCCCATGGCAGGGGAGTTGGAACTCAATGGTTTTTAAGGTCCCTTCCAACTCTAACCATTCTATGATTCTATGATAATACTAACTTCTGCACTGATATTTTACAAAAAAACACTCCTGCAACACATTCAGAAACCAACAACAAAATCACGATCTTATGGAACTAACATTCTTTTTCTAAAAAGCCCAAAGGTTTTCCATCTCCTCGACCCAATGGTGTCACTGGCATAATCATTAAAGGGCAAAGTAGACTTTCCCCAGGTAAAACCGAAAGTATAATTAGTAGAGGAATCCATAACTTGATGCCCGAGATATGCAGGTAGGATTGCTATCCAAGTAATCATTTTATACATCTGAAGGCCGATCCACACCAAAATAGCACACTTAGACCACTGCATCCAAAAACAAAGAACAAGTAAACCGTGCAGTATATTCAGCAAGTTAAGCAGCACTGCATCAATTAACTTCAAACAAAACTCTCTAAAGGCACAATATAACATTTTGCATAAGAACAACATGATGTGAGCTATCTGTTCTCCCTGAGCAAGCTGGAATTCAAGCTATGCAGGCAATCTATCAGAGCTCTGGTCGAGCTCCATTCGTGCCCCATGTTGGGTGCCAATAAATCTGTTGTGGTTTTAGGCCGAACTGGCCAATGAATGAGATGACAGATGCTCTCCCCGACCTCTCACTCCAAAAAGACGAAACTACTTTAATGAAATATTAATAATAATATAAAAAGGAAATAATGAAATAGATACAATATATACAAAACCGTTTCAAGCTCCCAGGATAATGCCACTGGCAGGCACTGGGGAAGTCCCAGACTGGACTCAGTGATGGATGGGAACTGGATTCCAGCTCTGGAGTCAGGAACACACGGATTGGGATCAAAGGCAGATGAGCAGACAGGGTCCTCCTCGGACGTCGGCCATTGAAGAAAGAGAACTGACCCTTTGATCCCTCAGCTTTTATACTGAGTGTGGGGCAGATGGGATGGAATACACTGTTGGTCAGTTTTGGGTCACCTGTCCTGTCCGTTCCTCCCTGCAGGTGGGACCCCTCTACGGCGATGATTGTTCAGGACGCAATTGCATGCAATAAGCAGCAGCAAAAGCAGAAGCACCAATTTATTCACATACACAAAGCTATATATCTCAAGCTAGTTTCTAAGCTGTTTTGCCAAACAGGGTGAGCACCCCTATTCTCATGGAATGCGACTGTCTTCAGCCACATCTTTCTACACACACTCCTCCAGGCGGTTTTCCAGCCTGACCTTCACAGACACACACAATGTTTTTTTTCTTCTGTCCAGCCAGCTTGAAACAATCTTATTCTTAAAGAAATATCGTTTTATTTCTGATCAAGATTCGCTTGATCTGCCACTTGTTCAGAGGGGCTCCAAAATTAGTCCCGATCAATATTCCAGATGTTCTGCACAGCCCCAACATTTTCCACTTTTTTGTTTATGAAGATAGAGTTCACAGCAAGGGCGGCGAGTACTTTGACTTCAGTTCTTCGGAGGCCGTGCACCATTCCCCAGATGACTCTGTGTCGTGGTTTGGCCTCAGATGGCAACAAAGGACCACGTGCAGCCGCTCACGCAGACCAGAGCCCCCACCGCCACCGCGGCCGGGAGGGGAGAATCAGAAGAAAAAGGCAAAACTCTTGGGTTGAGACAAAGGTAATTTAACAGAACAGCAAAGGGAGCAAGAAACAATAACAACAATAACAGTGACAGAGGAATATACAACCACAATTACGATACCACCACTTGCCGACCACACCCGGGTCACCCCCGACTGCCCTGCTCCCCCGGGGGGACTCCCTCCCTCCCCCCCCCCCCCCCCCCCCCCCCCCCCCCGCCCCGACTTCCTGTCCCTCCCATTCCCAGGCTAGCTCTGGCTACCCCTGAGCATGGCTCACATGGGATGGAATACCTGTGTCCCTGCTAGGTCCTGGGGAGAATTAACCCTATCCCTGCCAGACCCAGGACACTGATAACTGCAAGAATAAAAACAGCACAAGTGCAACACAACCCCATGAAAATCCGTATCAGATTAAGGCCTGTAAACCAATTTTTTGGATTTTTTTAAACTGCCCAATAATTCACCTAAACATTTCCTGTGCCAATTTTTGTAATTTCATCAATTGTTCTTGTAAGGCTATGTTTAGATCTTGAACCATCCCATTAACATTAGTCGAGAAGGCTCCTAGTATATGTTGCTTAATTTGATTCCACTCATAAATACTTTGATTCCACTGCAGGGGAGTAACACATAAATTCTTCTCTGTATGTTCCCAATCACAATGCAATCACGTGTGTGTGGTTAGAGCACTCTGCCTATCCCCTAACCAAATTACCACCGCTTCTAGAGCATCTAAACTGGCCAAAATTTGCTGATCAGTACTTCTCTGCATAGCAAGATCTTGTGTTACACTGCTTAACGCAGAAGCTACTTCATGAGCAGTCTGTACAGGTTTAGTCAATGCTGTGGTTGCTACGGCTGCATTGGCTAATATAATGATTGCATATATAATAAAAGCTATAAGCCAAGCTATAAATCTCTTGCTTGTAGACCACTGTTGCTTTAAGACATGTGCTAACTGGGCCAATCCTGATTCTCCTTCCCAGTCTGATGTTAAATTTACTGGGAGCCATAATTCAGCTTGGCGTCTCATTGGTAATATCACAGATAGATTATGTACAGAAATATTCTCGTGAGAAAGACAACTAAAACGGTAAGGCTTAGTCAAGTTTACCTAAAATGTGTGATTGATTTGTGAAATAGTAACGTGCTGATGCTACAAATACATAAGGGTGTGAGGTACAAATCATAACAGAGTTATTGTGAATGTGAGTTAAATCTAAACTATAAACAGAACCTTTTTTACTATATACACCATGAGTCACATGCTTTGTGAAAAAGGGTGCAGCCATGTGACAGATTTTGGTAAAGAAAGGACTGACAGTGTTATTAAATTCAACCTATAAAACAGGCCCTGACAATCCTCCTTTGGACCATATCAGGGTTTCATTGTGGTTTTTTGCGAAAAATTTACAGTATGAAAACTTGGTTATAAGGTGGCCATGAGGTCCCCAATCCCAGAATTTGATAGCTTCCGCTTGTTGTGTCACCGGTTCAGGCAGGCTACAAGGCATCCAACTAAGGTTCACCACATCCTGTGTCATTTCCCCTGATATTTTACATGTCTGTAGTTATTAGATATTGGAACTTCAGGATCCCACCACGTTATGGGTTTAAACAAAGGGGGATCTACAACATGTGCCCAATAAAGATGTTGAGCATTCACAATGCAGCTTATCAAGTGCAACAACAAAACAACTCTTACTGTACTGTTACTGCTAATGATAACTAGGTAGGCCAAAAAGGTGTTAACTGGGGTTGGGGGTGCACCCACAGTTGCCATCATGATGTTGCGTGATGTTGTAGTTGTTTTAATTTTCCCCATGTGATTGGGTCATCTCTACAGTCTCTTCTGTTTCTGAGTTCTCTTGTCCTTGTTCAGATCCATCATCTCCATCTGTGATATAGGGTTCTCTGTGACGGTTGTCCAGCTCATAATAGGGCTTGACGTGCCGAGCAGGAAGCCAACGTGACCCTGTTGGAAGAAGAACACACGCATACCCTCTCCCCCACATTATCAATTCCACTGGCCCATGCCAGGAGATAGCAGACAAAGGGTCTGAAAAGGTACCAACAGAAACATGAACATCCTGCAAGCGCCCAAAAGGAGAATAATGAGTTACATCCCACTGCCATATATCATTCGATTGCAAGCCACGAGGATTAACCCCTGTTTGAGCAGGCAAGGGTGTGAGGCGCTGGCAGTTGGGACAGGCCTGGATTATGTCTTTTGCCTGTGTTAAAGGAATTTGAAATTTTTTTACTCAGGCCTTGTGCATTCTGATGAAAAAAGGAATGTGATGCACAGGCAAAGTCCAATTTAAGTAAGTACTGCAGCAGTGAGAGAATCGGCAACTGCGTTACCCTCTGTTAGCGGACCTGGCAGGGTGGTATGCAAACGAATATGTGTAATAAACAAAGGATGTTGTCTACCTTCCAATACTTGCTTTAGTGCCAAAAACATCTGAAAAAGAACTTTATTATCCACTTCCTTAATAAAGGAAAAAGGAATTCTCATCACTAAGTTTACCACATATTCAGAATCACAAACAATGTTCAGAGGTTCCTTTGGAAAAATCTGTAAAGCGTGCAGTATTGCCCCAAGCTCCACTAGCTGTGTTGAGCCAGCGAAAGTCATTACAGAATGTTTCCAGTGCATGTCTGTCTTCCAGGCAACGGCAGATTTTCCAGTTTTCCCTGACCCGTCCACAAATATAGTGTGAGCCCCAGAAATAGGCATAGAAGATATAATTTCCTTGGGACAAAGGGGCAATGTCTGCAGTTGCTGTAGTAACTTACAAGAAGGTAGAGAAAAATGAATATTGCCCACAAAATCAGCCAATGCTATTTGAAATGGAAGAGAATTTTGAGATAGGAAGGTATATTCTTGTGCTGTAACAGGTAGGTAAAGATCAACAGGATCATATCCTGTTAGTCCCTGGGTACGAGTTCTACCCTTCATTATCAGTCAGATAAGGAGATCCAAAAAGGTAGAAACAGTCTTTCTTGAGGTATTAGGTAAGAAAAGCCATTCAAGATAAAAAATCTTATCATTATCGTCAATCTGTCCAATTAGTCTGACTGGTTGATGAAGTGTATTAAGTATTAGAAGAGACAGTGGTAATTCCATATGTTCCAATCCCATGGTAACATAACATAAGTGTTTCCTACTGCTTCTAAAATGCCTACTGTAAATGTACTCTGCAGCCCATTTTCGTGTATAGATATTTTAAGTTCCTTGAAAACTTGATAAGGTAATCCTTCATGAGCAGGAGGGTGATTAGCTTTATATATCACTGGAAATGCAAAAGAAAAATCCCCATTTTTAATGCTTCTTCCTTGCACTTTTGCATTGCTGGAAGCTTTTCAGGTTCTGTTTCCAAAAAGGGGTTTGTAGGTGCTGTGGGGGTGATTGGCAAAGGCCGCTTTTCTGACAATGGCATTTTCAATTGTTGGGGGAGTGGGGGTAATGGTGGCTATAAGTTAGGTTCAGTTTCTGGGTCAACTGGACCAGGATCGAAGGGATTATTGGGAATTTGATCATTTGAGGAAGTCTCAACGTCCTTATAAACATTTTTGTCTTCAGAATCTTTAGTTACAACAGCCTCACTAGTTTTTAACTGAGCTAGGGCCGAATATAAAAAACACCAGGTTACTAGTGCCGATTCCAGGATATCAAAACCCAGCTCTTTCCTATTTTGTAAATGCTTTCCTACTTTTCCCCATTGTGATCTATCAAAGGTACCCTCAGATGGAAACCAATTGCAATGTTCCTTTACTAGTAATAACCATTGAGATAATTGCTTCTCACTAGTATTATAGCCAGCAGCGCGCAAAATTTGTTGCAAAACCTTTAAGTATAATTTATGTTCATGTGATGCAGTCTGTCCCATTTCTAACACAACCCCGTAACTTTCCTGTTCAACAGGTGTTACTGTTCCTTTTTACAAGGAATTGTGGCCACAAAATAAAAAACTCTATACTCACCCGTCAGGTTGTGTGTCGCCAAAGAAGATGAGCCTCACATGGGGCACCAATTTGCTGCAATGATTGATCAGGACACAGTTGTATGCAATAAGCAGAAGCAGCAGCAAAAGCAGATGCACCAGACTTTATTCACATACACAAAGCTATATATAGAGAGCTAGTGTTGTGAAACCATATTGTGAAATATCAGGGTCTTGCACCCTCCTCACATAAAGGTACACTCCTCAATTCTACCTCCTACCAGTGTGCCCTACTCTGCTCTCAATAGCACTCTCATGATAATCCTTATTTTGCAAGTCTGTAAACAATTCTATGTAACCCCAAGTCATTCTGCTCCCTCACCACTGGGAGTTGAATCATTCTGGATGCTAATATGCTTAACTATACTGTGAAGATAATTGAAGATGAGAGTCAGGCCTCACTACACTGCCAAACATTAACCATTGCATTTTAGTCATGACACTGTTTGAAAGATACTTGAAGCTATGGCTATTATAAATAACCGCAAAGGCTTTCATGTGTTCTGTGTTTTCGTTTCAGTTCTCTAATTTCCGATGAAATAGGTAAGACTCTAGACTGAATAAGTCCCCAAAAATGAATTCTTCACAAAGAACTGGTACTGAAAAACAGAAAAGGAAAATGAGAGCAAGCATTCAAACTTGACTAATCAGATTTCCTGTCTTTTGCACTGATTTGCCTATTGTTAAAAAATTGAAAGTTTACCTATATAACCAAAGAGATAACACAAAGGATTAAGATTAAATAAAATGTTGTATATTCACTAGACACCAAAAGATGCATACAGCGTGCAAATAATGTATCTTCAGCAATTAAAATTTTGCTTTATGAATATTGCAATAACTAAAGTTTTAAAATTATTTATCTTGAAGTGGCAGAAAATATCACCATTTAAAATTAACTTGCAACATGCAAGTCATGAAAAATTGATATGCAACAGCCAGTCTTTAAGATTTGAAATCACTTTATGCAAATCTATTAATGCTAAAAAAATCCATCCAAAATTCCAGTACTTGGAAAAGAAATCTGATGCCCTGTTCCATCAATTTCTAATCCTCAATTTTATTCCCTCTGAACTATACTTGCAATCTGTATAAACTCAATAGAATATGTTGTTGGTTAAATCAAATCACCCGAGAGAAAATTAAATTCTCTCCGAAATGATTAACTTTTTCTTTCCACTTGCCCCTCTAGTCTCTCATCCCCTGCCACACTACCCCTCTCAAATTATCCAATGAAAATAAATGCTGGGTGGTTTTATGTTGTCAGAAAAATCATCACTAGAATTGCGTTTTACTGTATTTGCTGTTTAACAGATACCGACAGTGAATCTAACATTTAGAATCTGACATAATCCAGGCTGCAAATAATAGAGTGTTAGAGTCAATTTTCCTTTCTCACACTTCTGTCCCTTCACTTCATCTGATTTTAATAATCCCTGTCAGACCACGAACAGTCCAAATTACCTTCTTGACACAGAAACTTTCAAGGAACAGACATAATCTCAAATTTCATTTAGCAAATACAAAAGCAAGCTGTCCAGCTGGACAAATATTATTTCCACTCTTGACAATCATAGAATCATAGAATTGTCTAGGTTGGAAGGGACCTTTAAGATCATCTAATCCAACCGTCAACCTAACTCTGATAAAAAAAACATTGCTAAACCATGTCACTAAGACTATGTCAAGCCATCTTTTAAATACCTCCAGGGATGATGCCTCAACCACTTCCCTGGGCAGCCCATTCCAATGCTTAATAACGTTTCCGTGTAAAAATTTTTCCTGATGTCCAATTTGAACCTCCCCTGGTGCAACTTGAGGCCATTTCCTCTTGTCCTATCACCTGTGACTTGGGAGAAGAGATCGACCCCCGCCTCTCTACAACCTCCTTTCAGGTAGTTGTAGAGAGCGAGGTGGTCTCCCCTCAGCCTCCTTTTCTCTAGGCTGAACAACCCCATTGCCCTCAGCCTCTCCTCATAAGACTTATTCTCCAGACCCCTCACCAGCTTTGTTGTCCTTCTCTGGACCCCCTCCAGCACCTCAATGTCTTTCTTGTGGTTAGGGGCCCAAAACTGAACACAGTACTCGAGGTGGGGTCCCACCAGTGCAGAGCACAGGGGGACGATCACCTCCTGAGTCCTACTCACCACGCTGTTCCTGATACAGACCAGGATGCTATTGGGCACACTGCTGGCTCATGTTCAGCCAACAGTCGACCAACACCCCCAGGTCCTTTTGTGCCAGGCAGCTCTCCAGCCATTCTTCCCCAAGCTTGTAGCGCTGCATGAGATTGTTGTGACCCAATCTCTACAGGAAAGTATGTCTTTTAATTATAACTGAAGCTACCAAGGGTTTGATATAAATTTCTTGTTTAGTGCAGATTGACTTTGTTAGGGAATTTTTATCATACCCCTTGAGGTGAATTAAACACATGTGCTTAAGTATAAACAGATTTAATGAGTAATGTATTGGACAGAGTCCTACTGCCATAGGTGGTTCTGTTTGCCAGAACTGGCCCCTGATCACTCATATTCCACGTCTGTTACAAGACAATACTACAGAATTTATCTCATCAGCAAACTTCACTCCCTTAAGAGAATCATTCTTCTTCTAGTCAGTTTAACCCCTTCTGCAGGCGGGCCTTCTTGCCCTCTACGCCAACTCTTTCCTTGGTCACAAATTGCCATTGCTGAGCGGTTACAATTTGAATTTCCCCTTCAATTTACAGGATTAACAGACTAAAAACTGTAATGGTGTTTAAAGAACCCAACACTTTCAACTAAAAGAAAAAACCTGCATGTAAAAGATGAGAAGTGCATGTTATAAACTAACAATAAGTTAAATTCAGAAGAAGATTACACAAATAATTTAAATTAAGTACATCTCATCAGATTCATTTCAAGATCATTTTGCATTTTTAAGACTGACCAAATCATTGCTGATAAAATGTAGTATAAATCAAACTTTTAAGGAACACAATCTGATTTACAACTCTATTGGAAACAGTCTAAGAAAGGTTACCATTTGACAATAGGAAATATGTTCAAGGCAAATAAACTTCTGCAAAAGTATGTGTTCTATAATAATTTTTCTCTCTGTTGGCTTGTTTTCAAAGTAAGCTTAATAACATAACTCACTGCTTCATATTGAAAAAGTAACTGATTTTATTGATGAAGCACAGTATTGTATAATTAGCATTCTATTTGAAATTTATGTGGATTAATAAAAGCATAATATATTTTTATATAAAATATTTTCTTCACATAAACACACCAGTCTCTTTAATAATCTGGAAGTCTATTGCTTCTTCCTATTTTGACTTGCTTAAAGTTGCAATCAGGTTTTGGAGTGTTACTACCTATAAAAAAGCAAAACAGAACAACCAAGATGATTCCCATCAGAAGCCTCCCATTGTAAAATATTTGTTTAAATACCTCAAATTACCTGTCCCATGTGTAGGCCTATTTTAAGACTAATCAAAGCTATTTTTAAAAGATTCTATTGTAACTAGTCAGAATACACCAAAACAATAAAAGGCATAAAATTACTTTAAGAAATAGAGTTTTATGTGCCTAGGTGGTGTTTGGAGTTCCACAGCAAGAGAATTATGCTTTCTACTAATACAGGACTAAGTTTTAGTGTTATTTTAACAGTTTGGGTTGACAACTGGATATCCATGATCATTCCCCTTAATGGTAAGGCATCTTCCTCCTTGCCTTCTTATTTTTCTTTCCTTCCTAGTGAAGAGTAGCAGTCTTATCAGCTGATTGTGTTTTTCTTCTTGAGCACTGCCCAGACAAAGCACAATTGTGATATTTGGCAGTACATTGATTCTACCATATTAAGTCTGCATCTGATTTGACCTATGTTATCTTTTATCCCAAATGCACTAGACTTCCCCTGAAGAGAGAAAAGGGACTACAAACTGACACACTGCCTCTTAACCGAGATCATTGCTGTGGACAGACTGCCAGGGCTGTGAGAGGGGGAAGGCTGAGTGGAGTGGCTCAGGAGACTCTGGCACACTGAGGCAGTTCTAATTTACCTCAGTTAGAGGTACTGTGGGTGCCGGACACTGGAGCTCTGCATGCCCTGGTTGCAGGGGTGAGTGCTGTGGCTTCTGTGCCCTGCGGTCAGAGGTGGAGGAATTCTTCCCGGAGCAAAGGACAAGGCACCTCTGCCGGCGAAACAGAGAAGGGCCACCTCTGGCGGCTCCTGCTGGAAAGGGGGTTTACTCCCCACTACAAACTGATAAATTGCCGAACAACATTTTGTTACTGCTTTTGAATGACCATCGGTGTTAACCCCTTCAGTCTCCTCCTTCCTCTCTCTCTCTAAGGCACTGCCAGAGAACTGGTGGGTGCGTATCTGCCACCAGATGGAGATCTGCCTCCTAGCTCTGTTTTCTGGCATACCCTTTTGCTTACCCATGTCCTAGCCCCAATTGGAAGTTGTCGTGAACGACCAGCACCCAGTCAACTTTGTTGTGGACACCAGGGCCCAAATTTCAATCTTGGATCCACGGACTGCCCCTTTAGGTGATCCTAGAAGCGATTTTGTATTTCAGTAAGTGATAATGTCCACGACAAGCCCAGAGCCACTGACTCGGCTCAACTACTGGACCACCCTGCTTCTCAGGCTGCCCTGTCAGTGAGTAGGCTGGGGGTGCACAAGAAGTTGGGAGGGGACACAGCTGGGCCAGCTGACCCCAACTGACTACAGGTATATTCCATGCCATATGACATCATGCTCAGCAAAAAAAGCTGCAGGGAAGAAGAAGGAAGTGGAGGACATTTGGAGTTATGGTATCTGTCTTCCCAAGTAAGCATTATGCAGAATGAAGCCCTGCTTTCCTGGAGATGGCTAAACATCTGCCTACCGATGGGAAGCAGTGAATGATTTTTTTATTTTGCTTTGCTTGTGCACACAGCTTTTGCTTTACCTATTAAATTGTCTTTATCTCAACCCAGAGTTTTTGCGCTTTTACCCTTCCGATTCTTCCTGCCTGTGGTGGGAATGAATGAGCAGATGTGTGGTTCTTAGTTGCTGGCCAAGGTTAAACCGCAATAATCTGGAAAAATCCTCCTGCTATATTGCTGTTTATTGTATTCATTTTACTTGTATTACTGTTGACTATTCTGTGCAAGCCTCAAGTTTCAATATGCTGTGGATACTATTCTTAGGGACAGTCTACCAGGGCCTTGCTGGTTGGGATTCTAACTTGTTAATTTGCACATCTCAGCTGCTAGCAAATGTTAGAAAGGGAGCTGATTGGGAGACTTGTACACAACATCCTGCACCTGGGCACCAAGGGGTTCCTGTGGTGAAATTGTGGGGCCATGCACTTAAAAGTTTTGTCAGCTATTACTCTATTTGGGCTAATCTCTCAACCACTGACTATCCACTACTGCCTTGGTAAAGAACAGATCAGAATTCTACATCCTCTAGGACTTTGCGGGCTATGACCCATCCTCTGATCAACTACAGACCATGTGGTGGGGTCCACCCTACACCATGCAAACCTACCATGCCAGTATTGACAATTGCCTGAAAGACACCACTTGCTGCAGTGACCTTAGCACAATAGGAGCACCCAGCCTATACTGGCTGTGTGGCAACTGTGCCATGAAAACCTTCCCATGGAGGTGAAGGGGACACCTGCACAATCAGATGAATAGTGCTTCAGATGCATGTTGAAGAAAACCTCTACACAACCCATGTCTGCAATTGCCCCGATACCCTGCGACTTTGATGTGGCGTTAACCCTTTGGTAAAACAAAGATTTAGATTTCACCAATTTCCCTGGGCCCTCCTTTCTTTGCTAGGGGTCTCTGAGCTGGAGAAAATGATCATCAATCTCTCTGCTACCCTGGAAAATGTTTTTTTAAGATTCCACATAGGGGATATTCCATGTGTCAAATTTCATCACACTTGTATTTCAATACCTTTTGCATGTCAGAGACTTCAGCCAGCAAGTGCTCTGAAAATGCAGCAATTTCTAACCATTGGACCAAAGATCTGTTCCAAAGGGCATATCACCAATGCAAAGGCCAAGCACAACTCACATGTGGCATATGGAATGGAGAGTATTTGAAGGGAATAAAAACAATAGGGTGTTCTATAATTCCTGCCATGAAGCTTCTCATGGCAGGAAACCCTATGAAAATAGATTAAGTCAGAAATAGAAAGAAACCTGCAGGCTGTGACTAAAGTTAAGTGATTTAAGCATGGAAATAATAAAGTTGGATATGAAAGTTTTGTGGAAGAAGAAACTGTAAGATTTGGACAAAGTCTGGATGCAAGGTATCAAGAAAAGGGCAGTTTAGATGAGAGACATTAAAGCAGAGAGAAGCAGTGGCACTAATAAAAGAAAGGAAGGATTTTGATTTACTTAGTGATGAGAAACAACAAATGTAGAACTTCAGAGACAGAAAATACATGTAAAGTATACCTGAAGTACTGCTATAAAATCAGTAACTGAAGCTTTGTGAATATATTGCCTAGAAATTAGGTCTATAAGAAGAAGAGTAAGCCAAAGAGAATTTCTGGATGGGCAAAGGAAGGAGAAGCCCACCAAAAAAAACCAACAAGGAAACATGGAGAAGGAGGAGAGCACAGCATTGTGAACAGAAAGACTTACAAGTAAGGTTTAATTGCTAACATCAGAACTGACTATCAGAACTGACCAAGGAAAACAGGTAAGGTACAGTATAGCCTTGAATTTGGTCTTCCAGAAAATGCAGACCGAGGTGAAAAAATGAAAGAACTAAGCCAGTGATTCTTCACAACTGCAGGTGTAGGACCAACTCCACAGGGTGTAATCAGTAAAGTTAAGAAGAGACTGAAAATGGGAATGGAAGGTGTGGATGTAAATATAGTTTCAAGCTATGGATCCTATGAGAAACTATTGGTGGTAGTTCAGTAAAATCAACTTATATATTCATTACATCTTTTTCCTTCTATCACTCTTGAAGAACCATCTACAAACAAATGAAGACCCCTGAATAGGGGTTCTTCCCTTAAGTCAGGTTGGATCTTGGTTTGATACTCAATTACATCTAAGCATTCATGTATAAGTTCTTCGTCTTTTACCTCTACTTTTCCTTTCCACAAAAAGCTCGCTGGGTTGAGGAAAGAGCTGGTAGTTAAAATCAAATCATCCTTTTCAATTAAAATTACTTCATACTTTAGTATTCTTGAATCGGTTAGCCATTTTCCTGCAGTTTGGGCTAAAATGTTTTTTACTTGGTGAGGGATGCTAACTTCTATCATTTCTCCGAAGGTAAGCTTTCTGCTTTCTTCGACTAACAAAGCGGTTGCTGCTACTGCTTATACACATTCCGTCCACCCTCAGGAGACCAGATCCAAAAGTTTAGATAAATAGGCCACTGGTTGCCGCTTATCTCCCCACTCTTGAGTTAATATCCCTAACACAGCCCCTTTGTCTACAGTTACAAATTGTTAAAAAAGAGTTTCTCTAAAAAAAGATAAGGCTAAAACTGGAGCTCTGATTAGGCTCTGTTTTAAATCTTCCACTTTTAATCCTTCTCTTCTTCTGTCCAAATCAATACATTCAGTTCTTCAGCTAACAGTTTGGAATATAGTCCTTCAGTCTTTTGAGCATACCCCTCTATCCACAGTCTACAATACCCAGTCAGCCCCAAAAATTTTCTGAGTTCCCTCTTGGTCTCTGGCAGAGGTAAGTCTACTATTCCTTTGATCCTCTCAGGATTTATTTTTTGACTCCCTTCACTGACTAGATGTCCCAAGTACTTTACTTCTGTTTCCACATACTGCAATTTTGTTTTTGAGACCCTCAAACCTTGCTGGCCCAAAAAGTTCAATAACTCATTCATAGTTTCTTTTACCCTGCCTTCTTCCTCCCCAGATACCAATGTCATCCACATACTGAAGCAGGACTTCTCCCGATGGACATTTGAATTGTTCAAGCACTTGTTCTAACACTTGCCCAAACAAATTTGGGGATTCTGTAAATCCTTGTGGTAGTACAGTCCAGAGATACTGCTGTTTCTTTCCTGTGTCTGGATCCTCCCATTCAAATGCAAACAAGTCCCTACTTCCCTGTCTAGGGGACAAGCCCAAAATGCATCTTTCAAATCAACCACAATGAACCATTTGTGTTGGTGAGGAGTGTTAAAAGGGGACATGCAGGGTTCTATTAACCCATCTTTGGGTAGTGCTTGTATTACTGGTTGCAGCCCTTGCCTTCCTTCAAGGGGAATCGGGTACTGCTTTTGTCGAATCACATTTGAATGCAGATTGAATTTTACCTTGAAGGGTTCTATTTTTAATCCTCCTTGGTTCCCTTCACTCACCCATACCTCGGGACTTATCTTTTGCTCATCCTGTTCTGTTAGCAACTTCATAGATACTGCTATCTATCCTCTTAAAGTTTCTATCTTTAGCTCCAAACCAGCAATAAGATCCCTACTTAGGAGGTTGCTCCCAGTTTTACTGTCTTTTTGTCCTT
>QJSC01002722.1:0-25130 GCA_003697955.1 Calidris pygmaea | reverse complement strand
TAACAGAATTATTGAGAGGCAATCATCCAGCCGACAGCGTTACTCTGACGACGACGCAACAAGCAACACTACAACAAATTGCACAAAAACTGCAGTCGACGTGGTCATCTCGACGCATTTTAATGTTGCCAGTGTCTCTGATAATATGTAATGGCAAAGATTCACCATATGCAGTCATTTGTCAATGGCAAAACAAAAACAGGGAACTTGCTTCTCCCTTCTCTACCTTTGGTGATGCCACTGACAAATGCGAAGGGAAGGTAGCAAAAGAGGATGTGTTCAATGTTTTAGAATGGGTGTTCTTAAGTGTACAACTAAAAACGAGCATTCAAGCGCGAACTGAAGCAGTACTAAAGGCATTAGAGTTATGGCAGATGGATGTCAGAGTTTGGTCACTTGAAGTATGTACACGTGACCATTGACACCTTTTCAAAAATGACCTGGGCAACCACATTGCCCGGAGAAAAGGCACATCATGTATGTAAACACTTGCTTGCCTGCTTTGCTGTATTAGGAGTGCCTGAACGCATTAAAACTGATAATGGGCCTGCTTATGTTAGTCAAAAGGTTAGAGCGTTTTTGCTAAGATGGGGGGTTGATCACACGACAGGGATCCCACATTCGCCTACGGGACAGGGATTAGTGGAACGCACTCATCAAGTATTGAAGGACTATCTAGGTAAACAAAAGGGAGTAGAGACAGATGCCCAGCAAAGACTACATCGTGTGCTCTTTACATTGAACTTTCTCTGTCTCATGGGTGATCGAGAGGAACCACCAGTGATAATTCACCATCAAAACCTTAAGTTCAATAGTACAACAACACTCCCGCAACTCAAAGTGATGTATAGAGATCCAGTCTCTGGAATTTGGATGGGACCTGTTCCTGTTATATTTAATGGTAGAGGTTATATGTGTGTCTCCACAGATCATGGTCCAGTGTGGGTGCCCAGTAGAGCTGTAAAACCTGCTCTGACTCAACATGATCCGCCTGACAACCAAGATGTTCAAGATCCTGACCCTGGGGATATTGATCCCGGCGGTAATGACCCTCCACAAGATTGAACCCAGGGAAAATATGTAGGTTACCTGGGCGAACAAAACAGGACAACAAGCTTTTTGTCTATCGCTTGCCTCTGCTACAGAGCCTTTTCGGACATGTTTGATAGGAGTACCTGGCTTTAAGGTAGAAGAATTTAGCAGCTATAGTGTGTACTATTAGCTCAAGGTCATGGCTGTGAGGATTTTGAAGGCATGTGCTGTATGAACTTGTCCGATCACAGCGAATCAATTCATAAACAGCTGCAGTGGTTAAAAGAGCATGCAAACAAAATTCGTCAAAACCATGGGTTTTTAGATGGGTGGCTAAATAACTTGTTTGGGAATATGCCGCAATGGTTAGTAGGCTTGCTTGTTGAAGGCTTGCACATTATAATAACCCTTGTGATCATAGGTCTGTGCTTATGTTTAGTGCTTAGTTGTATTAAGAGGACTATGTTAAAAGTAGTAAACCAAGCCTGGATTGCTCAAAAACAAGAAGGGGGAATTGTGGAGGAATGGCTGTGTGAAAAAGGGCACGACTTAATTGCTAAAGGCCTGGAGGTGACCGTGAACTCTCCTGGAAGAGCAGAAGTATGAAGAAGTAGCTACTTGGTAGATAAGATAAACGGGACCGCATCCAGAAGATGAGAGAATGTTGCTGCGCGTGGACAAGGAGTCTACACCAATTGTGTGAGCGCTCTAGTCGCGTGAACAGAAATTGTAAGCCAATCGTATAGCTGTCGCTAGCGCGTGCTCTGCTTGCCTGTCTATATATACTTTGTAAAAACTTGAATAAAGGGAGAACGATCATACTCATATTGAGGTTACATCGTTACTCCGGGTCTGTCTCCCACTCCAACATAAACACTCAACTTCATCGTCGCTGGAGTCTAGTTCTATATAGTCAAAACACTCCCTAATGTACAGAGCCACACACACCCCTCTCCTTCCTTGCCTATTCCTTCTGAAGAGCTTATAGCCACTCATTGCAGCATTCCAGTCATGACCGTCATCCCACCATGTTTCCGTGATGGCGACTACATCATAGTTGTCCTGCTGCACAGTGGCTTCTAGCTCCTCCTGTTTGTTACTCATGCTACGTGCATTAGCGTAAATGTACTTGACCTGGGCTATTGATTTCACCCCCATCCTTGGCCCTTTACCCTCAGGCTCATTACCAGCAGGCCTGGTTTTATCCCCTTCCCCCTTCACTTCTAGTTTAAAGCTCTGTCCCTGAGCTTTGTTAACTCCTGGCCTAGTACCCTTTTCCCCTTCTGGAAAAGGGTTTTCCCATTGTTCACAAGCAGACATTTCTAAGCGTCTATCCCTTTTCTCAAATGAAATGACAGAGTAAGAGTCCTCACTAATGCAGCATTCTTCAAGCCCTGGCATGCTTCCCATAGGTTTAATCCTGACAGGCCCAATTATCTCCCCTTCCCCCCCTCATATCTACTTTAAAGACCTGTCAATATACATATTGTAGAAGGGGATAAAGTCCCTGTGGTGCATCAAAGGGATACGTTGGGGAAAAATGTTTGGGTTTTTCCTATTTCAGGCAAAGGCAAACCCATTTGTGGGAAGGTTTTTGCTCAAGGATCTGGATGTACTTGGTGGGTAATGCTGAAGAATGGATAAGTCCAATGTGTACCTCAAGGGAATTTGACCCTGGGTGAGAATACTTGATTCTGAACTGTATGATGCTAATTGTCATATAAAACAGTATTCAGTAAGTGTTTTCAGGATAACATGGTGGTGATAAAACCTGAGCTAGTTTCATCAAGTGGCGTCCAGCAAACTCTTCGTGGTGGACATGCTACCCATGGGCATGAACCACAATGAATTTCATATCATCTTTCCTGCCCTGAGAATCTGCTATGAGAGATGAAATCTTGCAATTATGAATTAAATGACCTGAAAGAACTTTTGCGTATAAATCATAAATTAGTGATCTGTATGTATATATGTGTATATATTTGAAGAGAAAAATTAATAGTGATTCGAGCATGATGCAAATGGTATGGAATAAGGGGTGGAATGTCCTGGTTTGAGGTAAAACAGAACAAATTTTCTGTTCAGTCATTTTACTTTGCAGCTAAGCCTCTTATAACTAACTGAACTCTCTGAAATTAACGGCGTACTTTTCAGACAGTATCCACTTCTAGCAGAGATAAGTCCTGATGTTTATAATTTATGCCAAGGAATGGTATGCAGAGAGGGTCCTGCTTATACTTATTGCTGTAACAACTAAGGTCAGCTAACTTTGTTATTATCCCTGTTGGAGGGTCAGAAGCAGAAAAGTGTAGAGGGGTCACACCTGCGGGGAGGAGCGGACAGGACAGGTGACCCAAAACTGACCAGTAGGGTATTCCATCCCATCTGCCCCATGCTCAGTATAAAATCTGAGGGATCTAAGGGTCAGCCCTCTTTCCTCAATAGCCAATGTCTGAGGAGGACCCTGTCTGTTCATCTGCCTTTGATCCTGATCTGAGCATTCCTGACTCCAGATCCGGAATCCAGTTCCCATCCATCACTGAGTCCATTCTGGGACTTTCCCCTGTGCCTGCTGGTGACGTCATCGTCATCCTGGGATCTCGATATGGTTTTGTATATATTTCATTATTTCCCTTTTATTATTTTATTGCTATTTTCATGAAAGTAGTTTAGTTTAAAAGAAAACTCATAAGTCTCTTTCTCCCTCTTCCTCCTTTCCCTTCAGGGAGAGCATCAGTCATTGGTTTCAGTGGCTAGGCCTGCCCAAACCAGGACAGTATGTGCTGACTACCACCCTGTGGGCATAACAAGAACTGTGATGAGAAGTTTTCATGGGCTTTTGTCAGGCCTTTGTTAGGTTTCCGAGGAGGCTTTTGTCAGATCTTTGTCAGGGCTTTGTCAGGGTAGATGCATCTGCCACACCCATTGCTGTAGCCACCCCGACAGAGCATTTGCCACCATCCATGCCTCAGTCTAGAGACAGAGCACATTTTTCTCTTTCAGCAATCTCTAGGGACATCTGGATGGCTTTCACTTCTACACACTGACTTAACTCGCCTTCTCTTTTGGCAGCTTTGCTGACTTGCTGCATCGGACTTCACAGAGTAGCTTTCCACTTCCTATGGTTTCCTACAAGAGAACAGGATCTTTCAGAAAATGGAGTATAATGCCTTTCAGCTTCTGTTCACTCATCATATGGTGGCACCTCTGGGGCATGAGGCACCTATTCATCAATGCTCCAAAAATCTCTGCCTTCTGGCTAGTCCACAAACTCTTCCAGGATTCCAGGGAGTTGGGGTTGCCCATTGTATTGGGTTTACGTGGCAAGGTTTTGGTAGCAGGGAATATCTGCAGGGGTGGCTTCTGTGAGAAGATGCTCCATCCATGGGTTTGAGAAAACCCATAACAATCTATTGTCATTTAGACAATTATTTTATTACCCGATGACCCCTCCCCATCCAGAAAGGGGAATCGGGGAACACAAAGAAACACAAGGGTTGAAATATAAATAGATTTAATAGACTAAGACTAAATAATTAACAATAATACTAAAGAACCAGTATTAATCCCGATACTGATATAAGATATACAAGAATTATACTCAGCCAATTATATCAGTAGGAAGCTGTGCACTCCCAGCAGTGGACACCAAGTGTGGGACGCTGCGAGTGCAATGGCTTCAGGAGGAAGGGAAGGCCTCAGGTTGCCAGCACCAGGGCAAGGAGTTGTCTGGACCGCCGCCATCAAGGGAGAGCGAGCTACGCAGCAAACTTTTCTAATTTATATTGAATGTGACATTCATGGTATGAAATAATCCTGTTGACCAGTCTGGGTCAAATGCCCAGGCCTTGCTCCTTGTCCCTGCACCTGGCAAGGCTTGAAAACACTAAGACCTTGAATCCCACAGAGCCTGGCTGGCTATAAAGTAAATATTTTCACAAATTCAGACACTAGATTCTTCTAAAAGTGCAATTTTCCCCAGCATTAGAAGAAAAGTTAGTCCTGTGTCTCTCAACCCAGGACACACAGGATCCAAAATGGACCTGCCGCCACACAAAGCTGAGCCAAACAGTGATGGTGGTAGTGCCTCTGTGCTAACATATTTAATATGTTTCAGTACAAACTACTTCTGAAGGCACTTTAACCATCTCATATGCTGCTAGTATTTTTCTGGTCAGGGTGTGGTGGGCCTTGGATCCATTATACCCTCAGCTTCAAAACCCTAGAGGTCAACCTTGTGTCTCCCCGACTGCTTTCTGCCAGAGGCTCCAGGTGAGGCTGTGCTCCCTGGCTGCAGCATGAAGCGCATTTCTCACAGGACAGGCCCAGGGGCTACAACAGGAGCTATCTCCTGTCTAATCTGTTCAAAGGCTTGGAGTTCCTTAGGGCCTGAATGGGATTACCGGCCCAAACTGGTTTCAGAGCACAAAAGGTGAAATGCAAGGAGTTGTTAAAGAATCATAGACTGGTTAGAGTTGGAAGGGACCTTAAAGATCATGAGTTCCAACCCCCCTGCCATGGGCAGGGACACCTCCCACGAGACCAAATTGCTCAAAGCCCCATCCAGCCTGGCCTTGTGATAAATGGGCTGAGTTTTGCTTCAGCTAATTGATATATTTTTTGTTAGTGTGTCTGTATTGACTGAGGAGGCTCAGTGATAGTGGAGTCTCATCCATTGTGCCCAGCTAATCCTTAGAAATGCCCTGGGGCTGTCCGGGGATCCTGGTTTTAGGGGAAGTTATCTAGGTGAAGAGAGCCAGACTGATGACAGACTGATAAGTGGACAAAGGACTGTGAAGGCTGACTAAAGACTGTGAAGACTGATAAATGGATGAAGGTCATCTAGAGGGTGACTGATGAAGATGAGAATAGGACCACTGGATGAAGTAAACGACCACCAGGGTGCTTGTAACTACTAACACTGGACAGTAGATGATAGCAAAGACTGTGAAATAACGTGTAGTGCAATCAACTAATCAAAGGTGTGTTTAGGATAATTATTTTGTAGAGTAGGTGTGTGTGCCTTATAAGGTAAAAAGGTGTAAAGGTCGGGAAGAATGTGAGCTCCAACTTCTCAGCCAATGAGATGAGAGACAGTAACTCAGGCGGCCGGGATAAGAAGTATTAAATATCTAAAAGCTAAAAGATCAGTGTGCCTCTGCTTTGAGATGCACCCAATTCAGCGCTGTTTTGTACAATAAATTTTTTATACCTTTGCTTCAATGACTTTGTCCTCTTTAAATTCTAAGTGAGAGCCGGTGTTTCTCACAGCCTTGAACGCTTCCAGGGATGGGGCATCCACAACTTCCCTGGGCAACCTGTTCCAGTGCCTCACCACCCTCACAGTAAAGAATTTCTTTCTAGTGTCTAATCTAAAACTACCTAATCTACAGTCTCTTGCTTTCATTTAAAGTGGCAAGGCCCTTTAATTGATGTGTGCATGCTCCAGTACCGTGGGGGGATAGACCGATTCCGTCTCCAGTTGGTGGTTGCAATCTCCCTCTGTCACCTTTACCTTTACCCCAGTTACTGCTAATTTTTGTTGACTTCATGCCTTATCCAGCAGCTGTCTGGTTTTCAGCCAGTTTCGGCACCTCCTGTTGTAGGATGTTCCTTATTATCAGCCTTCTGTTCTTTTTCAAGGGTATATTCTTTAGCAAGACATTTATTGTTTATACCAAGTGGCTGGTTTCACAGGGCTTTGTGACCTTTTTACAGCTCTTTATTCTTACCTAGTGAGAGATTCTACCTTCTAAAATATATTTTACCTTTTTAAAAGTACATTCAACCATCTTAAAGTACATCATTCCCCTCCTTTGAGACTATGAGACTTCTTTCTATAGTTCTCATGTCTGACTTTCTTTTCATCACCATCACATAATTCCCAACAGTAGCCTGTGTAATCAATTTCTTTGTACAACTAAAGGTAATGTAAATCATAATTAGAGCGATTACAATTATAACTATGCCTTGAAGCAAACTAGCTAACCATCCAATAAGAGAGAATCCAAAACCTTGTAACTTCCTGTTTAACATTCTCCCCTCTCCATAGAGGCTTTGCCCAATCTAGGGTATTCTCAGCTGATTTTGGTAATGGAAGACAAGCAGTTATACTACTACTGTTGCAATATCACACATATAACTTTCATCTTAACAATGTTAGACTAACAATGCTTTCTAATAATGTAAGAGTAACAATATAACAGGTAACAGATACAGTTCATCGAGAGTCTATGGTTATTCAGAGTTTAAGCTCTCCTGTCAGTGAAGAGGTCCATTTGTCCTGGTCTTGCTCTGGTGCCTTCTTTACTCTGGTGTAATGGATCCAAGAGTCAATCCCATTTACCTTTACTGCAGTGTAGGTCTTTAGCAGCACAGTACAAGGGCCTTTCCACCTTTCTTTCAGCAGTTCATCTTTCCAGGTTCATATGTAGACTGCATCCCTGGGTTGAAATGGGTGTACTGGAGTGTCCAAGGCAAGCGGGGTCCTCTGGTTCAGGTACCTATAGAGGGAGGATAAACTCTGTGAGAGAGAAATCAAATACTCTTTAATTACAGCCTGTCTCTTTATATGCATTTGATCTCCCTTTGTAGTTAAATAATTGGTTGGATAAGGTTTCCCTTACAGAATCTCAAAGTGACTCACACCTTCCCTGACTGGGTGTAATTTGTACCCTCATTAATGCTATGGGTAAAACATCTACCCATTTCATTTGGGTTTCCTGACATATCTTGGAAATCTGTCTTTTTAGGGTTTGGTTCATTCTTTCTACTTTGCCGCTAGACTGTGACCTCCAAGGGGTATGTAAATCCCATTTAATGTCTGGAAATTTGGAAACTCTCTGCACTATTTCTGCAATAAAATAGGGTCCATTATCAGAGGAAATACCTTCTGGAACACCAAACGTAGGGATGATTTCTTTCAATAAAATTCAAATTACTTCCCTTGCTTTGTTGGTATGACAAGGGAAAGCCTCTGGCCAACCAGAAAAGATATCTACCGTTACCAATAGATATTTATATGGGTTACACCTTGGCAATTCTGAAAAATCTATTTGCCCGTATTGCCTGGGAGTTACCCCTTGTTTTAAAACTCCTCCCATGATCTTCTTTGCAATCTTTGGGTTATTTGCGCAACAGGGAGTGCACTTTTTGACTGTTATATCTGCTAAGCTTTGCATTCTTGGTCCAATGACGCATCTTTTGGCAGTCAAGACCAATGCATCGGCTCCTGGGTGTGTTTCTTGGTGCAGTCTCTTAAGTAGAACTTCCATCATCTTTTCAGAGATTAATAGTTGTTTCAATGGTGTTACCCACCAACCCTGATAATTTTTAAAACAATCTAATGGTTCTGCCAATTGACTTTCCTTTTCAGTGTATTGTGGGGGTGATAATTCTAAATGAGATCCTGGAATTAGCGCTCCTTCAAATTTTGATTCCTTTAGTGCTGCTTCTTTTGCTAACTGGTCTGCTTTTTGGTTTCCCTTTGTAATTTCTATGATTAGATTCTATGATTCTAATTTCGCTGATCCCTTTCTGATGAGCTTTACAATGCATTATTGCAACCTCCTTTGGTTGAAGGACTGCTTGTAAGAGTTCCATTATTTCTGCTCCATATTTAATCGGAGTCCCTTGTGAACTTAGTAATCCTCTCTCTTTCCAAATTGCCCCATGCACATGCACTGCACTGAATGCATATTTTGAGTCTCTGTAAATGTTAACTCTTTTTCCCTGGCTGAGCTCTAAAGATCATGTTAGTGCAATCAATTCTGCCTTCTGAGCAGATGCATTCGTGGGCAAAGATTTAGCCTTTAAGGCTTGAGTCGATGTTACCACTGCATATCCGGCTTTTTGTCATCCTTTCAACATAAAGCTGCTCCCATCAGTGAATAGCTCCAGTTTTGCATCTGGCAAGGATTCATCTCACAGGTCAGGCCTACTAGAATACACTTGCTCAATAGTAGTTAGACAATCATGATGTAGTTCATCAGATTCAGAAATCTGAAGCAGGGTGGCAGGGTTTAGAGTAGAAGTCATTGAGATTGTAACATCATCCTTTTCCAACAGCGCAGTCTGCTATTTAGCTTATCTACTTTGGGAGATGCAATGATGCCCTTTATTTTCAAGGAGAGAAGAAACAGCGTGAGGCACAAACACAGTAATTGGTTGACCTAAGGTCAATTTCCAGGATTCTTCAATCAAAGTTACAGTAGCGGCTACAGCTCTTAAACAAGTGGCCCAACCTTACTAACTTCATCTAATTGTTTAGAAAAATATTCCATCGGTCTTTTCCAGCTTCCCAGTGCTTGTGTCAGAACTCCTAATCCCACTTGTTGTTGTCCATGTACATATAATTGAAAAGGTTTCCTCAAATCCACGAGTGTTTTTTCTCTTTCTCACTTTTACTCTTCTGATTCTCTCCCCCACCCCAACTGGCTGCGTGGTTCTAGATGCCAGCTGGGGTTAAACCATGACATGGGGACATAGTTGTTATCTTACTGATCACATCCCTTGGGATGTGATAACACCCTTCTTGCCATTTTATTCCTAAAAAAATAGAACCCCTGTGCAGATCCTCTGACCTTACTTTGTTTTACAGCAATATCGACTTCCAGAAGTATCTGGATTATTATTTTCCTCTTTCTCAAACATTTCCTCTGCTGTGTTGCCCCACACGATGATGTCATCATCAATATATTGCAGGTGTTCAGGAGCTTCACCCTGTTCCAGTGCAGTCTGGATCAGTCCATGAAAAATTGTAGGACTGTGCTTCCATCCCTGGGGCAGTCAATTCCAGGTGTACTGGACACCCCTCGACATGAAAGCAGACTGCGGCCTGCATTCTGCTGCCAAAGGAATTGAGAAAAACATATTGGCAACATCAACTGTAGCATATCACTTGGCTGACTTGGACTCCAATTCATATTGGAGCTCTAGCACGTCCAGTACAGCAACACTCAGTGATGGCATGACTTTGTTCAGGCCATGATAGTCTACTGTTAGCCTCCACCTTTTGTCAAGACTTTTCCACTGGCCATTTGGGATTATTATTAACATCTTTATCAATGATCTGGAAAAGGGGATTGAGTGCACCCTCAGTAAGTTTGCAGACAACACCAAGTTAGGTGGGAGTGTTGACCTGCTTGAGAGAAGAAAGGCTTTGCAGAGGGATCTGGACAGGCTGGATCAATGGACCAAGGCCAATGGGATGAGGTTCAGTAAGGCCAAGTGCCGGATCCTGCACTTGGGTCACAACAACCCCAGGCAGCGCTACAGGCTGGGGGCAGAGTGGCTGGAGAGCTGCCTGGCAGAAAAGGATCTGGGGGTGTTGATCAACTGGTCGGCTGAACATGAGCCAGCAGCGTGCCCAGGTGGCCAAGAAGACCGACAGCATCCTGGCCTGTATCAGGAACAGTGTGGTGAGTAGGACCCAAGAGGTGATCGTCCCCCTGTGCTCTGCACTGGTGGGACCCCACCTTGAGTACTGTGTCTAGTTTTGGGCCCCTTACCACAAAAAAGACATTGAGGTGCTGGAGGGGGTCCAGAGAAGGGCAACGAAGCTGGTGAGGGGTCTGGAGAGTAAGTCTTATGTGGAGAGGCTGAGGGAGCTGCCTAGAGAAAAGGAGGCTGAGGGGAGACCACCTCGCTCTCTACAACTACCTGAAAGGAGGTTGTAGAGAGGCGGGAGTCGATCTCTTCTCCCAAGTAACAGGCAACAGGACTAGAGGAAACGGCCTCAAGTTGCTCCAGGGGAGGTTCAGATTGGATATTAGGAAAGATTTTTACGCTGAAAGGGTCATTAAGCATTGGAACGGGCTGCCCAGGGAAGTGGTTGAGGCACCATCCCTAGAGGTATTTAAAAGACGGGTAGACATAGTGCTTAGTGACGTGGTCTTAAAGGTCCCTTCTAACTCAGACAATTCTATGATTCTATGATTAAAGGGTGAGTAAGTCTTGCTGATCACTCCTCAGCTCTCCAGTCAATCTGTCAGCTCATGGATAGAAACCAGGGAGTCTTGGTGCAATACTGGTGTCAGTGCAGCATTATGGTAGCAATCAGCACCTGCTGTTCTTTGATCCACAGCAACGCCACAACAGATGGAACCTCCAAGAGACTGGGCAAGGTATATAGTTGTTTAATCTTCTCTGTGTCCACAGTGGCTCCACCAAAGTCCACCAATACCCTTTTGGGTCTCTGAGGGACCTTCTCCTGAGGTAGTCCACGCTGAGGATACACAGGGCCTCCAGGCCAGTCACAGTAGGATACTTCTGCCACTTGTCCCCTATTTGGCTCACCTTGGCCTCCAACACAGATAACTGTTCGAATCCCCCATCACTCCAGAAATCCAGATGTGTTCCACCTCTTTGTGCCCTGATGGCATTAGGGTACACTGTGCCCCGGGTGTCTATCAAACCTTATACTCCTGTGGGTCTGATGTGCCAGGCCATCAAATCCACACAGTCCAGTAAATCAGCTCATCCCTCTCCTCTGCCTGGTTGTCCTGGTTTGAGCAACACAGAACTAATTTATCTTCTAATGCTTGGGAAAACTGCACTTTTAGAAGGCTCTAGTGTCTAAATTTGTGAAAATATTTACTTTATAGCCAGCTAGGCTATGTGGGATTCAAGGTCTCAGTGTTTTTGAGCCTTGCCAGGTGCAGGGATGAGGAGCGAGGCCTGGGCACTTGACCCAGGCTGGCCAACAGGATTATTTCAGACCATGAATGTCACATTCGATATAAATTAGAAAGTTTGCTGAGGAGTTCTCTCTCTCCCTTGATGATGGCAGTCCAGAGAACTTCTTGCCCCAGTGCTGGACCCTTGAGGCCTTCCTTTCCTCCCGAAGCCATTGCACTCGCAGTGTCCGACATTTGTCGTCCACTGCTGGGAGTGCACAAATTCCTACTGATATAAATGGCTGAGTATAATTTTTGTATATCTTATATTAGTATTGGGACCAATACCAGTTCTTTAGTATTATTGTTAATGATTTAGTCTTATCTTACTAAATCTGCTTATATTTCAACCCTTGTGTTTCCTTGCTTTCCCTGTTTCCCCTTCCCGGGTGGGGAGGGGGCATCGGGTGATAGAATAATTGTCTAAACGACAATAAATTGTTATGGGTTTTCTCAAACCATAACACCTAGCATAGTGCTCCTCCCGAGCAGCTCGCCCAGCACTTCAGGAGCTGCTTAGCACCCCTGTGCAGGAAGCTTTGAGAATGCAACAGCTTGGAAGGGGCTCTTCAGATCTTTCCCCCTTCTTCATTTCCTTCCTGGCCTGTGAGTGACTCAGTGTCCCAAACCTTAACTTTTTGTCACCATCTTCTTCCTTTTAATCTCCTTGATTTTCAACACCTCCCATCTCTACCATCTTTTATATCTGTTCTGCCTCATAGATCTGTTCCTTGTTTTAGTTCTTTGTTCCCTCCTCTCCCATCCCCTTTCTCCTTTTTATTCTTGCTCTTTCCTTTTCCTCCTCTTCCTCTACACGTTATTTTTAGAAAAGATTCTTGCATCCCCTGGTGCTCTTGCATTTTGTGTGGTAGAAGAGGAGATTGTCTTCTTTATTTCTCTTCCCCTGGTAGATCGTTATTCAGAGACACAGAATGTGAGAGAGACGGATATCTCAGGTCATCCCCAGCAAAGCAGTGAAAGAAGGGGGGGGGGGGGGGGGGGGGGGGGGGGGTTGGATCAGGAAAAAGATGGCGATCCTGCATTGCCTGCCAGGGAGCACGAGACTCTCAAAGCAACTTCCACAGCAATAACAAGAAGAGCTAGGCAGAGAGAAGGAGGTGGCAGTGGCGTCGGGACGCTCCTGTAAGTTCTTGCAAGTAAACCCCATCTCTGGTTTGGCATGAGAGAGATTCTCTCATTCGCGTGCGTGTTTGCCGTTTTTTCCACCATGTTTCCATCCATTCATTCAGCCAGGGGAGGAAAGAGGAAGAAAGGGGGGAAAAGAAAAGGCAAAGAAAAAAAAAGCGGCGTGTTTTGTTTAAGAGAGAGGTCTCTCGCATGAAGGAGGAGGTGCTAGTACTGGGAGGAGGAAAGCGGTTAATTAATTTTTGTTGTTACGTTAAAGGGGGATATGGAGAGATAAGTGAAATACGAGCAGAGCTTTTGGAGTGGGAGTGTTTGCGCGTGCTCGTGTGTGAGTATGTGTGCGTGCGCGCGCGCGCTATGTCTGGATGGTGCTGTGTGTGTGAACTTGGATTAGAGATGGGAGAGCCACAGAGGAGAGAAAAGCTCCGTGGTGGCACGACTCAGGCAATTGGGTGACCTTCTTTCTGTTTTTGTCCCCGTCTCCCTCCCCCTGTTCCCCTCTTGTAAAGTAGGTCCCTCACACAGCTATTTATGCTCCCCCTCCCTGCTCTTCTGACATTGGGTTGTGAGGGCTTCTGGCTCCATCTTGGGGGTGCGGGGGCGGGGGGGCGGCAGTAGTTTCTTTGAAGGATATTGTTTGGAGGAGGACGACAGTGTTCAGCTGGAGAGTAGAAGCCATTACACACGCGCTTGTTCTCTTTTCGAGAAAGGGAAGGGAAGAAAGGAAGAAGCTCACTTCTTGTTCGTTCCCCCGTTGTCTCTGTCTCTAAGTCAGACAAGGAAAGCAGCTTTCTCTCTGTCTCCTTCCCTCTTTCAATTTCTTTATCTCACTGTCCTCCATTTGCAAGCTGTTTGCTTTGGTTTCAGTTTAGAATCCGCATCAGAGCTTCTCTCCCATACACACATGCAGTCTACGGTCTTCTTTGGAGCAAACCCACCCCCTCCCCCTTTCTTAACACTGTGATTTCTGTTTTACGCGCAGACCACCCTGGAGTTCCCTATCGATGTGATCTGTTAAAACTGTTAAATTCCACCCTCCCACCCCACTCCCGGCCGCCGCTAAGGGCGGGGGGGCTTTGCGTTCGTTTTCTAATGTTTGGAAACAAAAGGACCTTTGAGTGCTTTCTACTGATGCTTTTGTGTCACTCTGTGTGTGTCTCGTGAAGCTGCTTTGCCCGTATGAGAGGAAGTGACTAATTTCGCAGAGAGCTGTGATCTGAGTCGGGTAAGCCATGTCATGTTCTCTAGCTCCACCAGAAAATGGAGGAGAGCAAGCAGGCTTCCAGTAGAAAAAAACGAGATGGGAAGTGCTCCTAACATTATGGATCTCTCAATTTTTAAAAACTTTTTTCTAAGCTTTGTTTGCAACTTCACCCCCCCCCCCCCCAATTTTTTCAGTTTTTCAATGTACAAGACTGCGATGGGTATACTTTCTGATTTCACGCTCTCAGGAAATAAGAACTGGCAAAAACTGCCTGGATTGTCCTTCACATAGAGGAATAACTTATATTTTGTTGGTTTTAACTCTTATGCTTTCATGTTGAGGTCACTTTTCTATATAATTCTCTTTGGTTAAAATTAATAGGATTTAAGGGTTTGATCAGTTAGCTAAAGAAATAGCATGTGTGTATAATACATATATTTGCAGGCAAGTGCTTGTAGCCTGAGGCTGCTCAGGTTCTTCCAGAGAAAATAGTGAAAACTCATTCTTTCTATGTGGTGATGATGGCCCGAGTTTTGGCAATTTGATGCTCAAAAACATTCTTTTTTCTGGATGTACAGAATTTAGAACATTTTCCTTCACTCACTAGGTTGCATGTTTATAATACTGGAAAGCTTCTCAGTACCATAAAATGCATAATTTCTTGCAGTGGGGAGTGGAATAGCAACTTTCATGGTGCTCTTGTTTGTCATCTTACAATATGCTTTTTTGAAAAATATAATAAAGATGTTGCTGGAAGCTTTTATGTCATGGCAGTTGAACAGGAAGGGTTTTTTGGTGTGGTTTTTTTTTTGTTTGTTTGTTTGTTTTTAAACCTGCCTTTTCATCTGGAATACTTTAGGGTGTACTTTTTTCCCACCAACATCAATTTGCACATCACTTGCATAGGAGATACAGTTCCTCAAAATTTCAAATTAAATGTATCTTAAAGTGCAACTCCACGGGGAAAGTATCAGATGGAATACTCAGAAGAGTTAGGAAACGTGAAACATAGATGTATGTATGGTAGGAATGATAGGATGAGACACCAACAAATGAATACAAGTTACCATGTTTCCATGCATGCACCAAGAATAGAAAGGTGGTAGAGGTTAGTGATGAATTTTGGAATTCCAGCTGCTGCAAGGTTAAAATTAATGCTCGTTTTATTTAGTTTAGCAAGAAATTGTTCTGTATATAATATAACATACTTTGAAAATATATTGCATTATCAGTTATGTATTTCTTAATTTCTGGTTGCAGATGTGTCACCCAAATAACTGAGTTACTATAGTTATCTCCATATCTTTGAAATAAAGTCCTTTGTGAGGTGGGCCATGAAATGTACAATTTCATCTATATATTTAATGTTACACTGTGACTGAGTGAAGAGGGGAAAAGTTAACTTTTTTCCTGATGTGATGGTGATGGATGTGATTTGCCAATCTTAGTATGGGCCTAAATCAGCACCCATTGAAGGAAATAGAAAGTTCCTCACTGAACTGTGTTGGTTTGGGTCAGATTCTAAATGTCCATCCTCTCTGTTATGTATAGAGTATTCTTAGATATTTATCTTTATTTTGTATTTGAATTGCCTCATATTTTGAGAGATCAACTCAGTGCTAATGCTATAATGTACAGATGCATTGCACTTGAACATGAAATGTGCTATCCAAAAGCAAATGAGATTTAAGATTAAGATCTTTATGGGAGGGCCCTATATATTCCTCGCACCTGGTGACAGACACCCTAGAAAACCAAAGGTCATCACAGCAGATATAATGTTTGAGTTTTGGTGAATGTGGTTTCATTTCCATGAGGGTATTCTTCATTGTTCTCTAAAGAGATTTCAGTCTCAGTTTCATAATTTCTGCTAATGATGTTGCTTGCTGTAATAATACTTGGACTGAAATTGAAGTTTACCTTCCTCTGTCAGTAGACTAGCGAAGAGAGTTTGTTGTTTGGTTTTTTGTTTTATTTTGGTTTTTTTTAATTTTACAAACCAGTGAGCTAAAGGAACTTTGGAAAGATTGTATTGAAAAATGCTACTCGCCATTAGCTCATGAATTTTGCAATTGGATGTTAATTTTTTGGTTCAGACCAATGGCTTGTAATAGCTTTTGATTTGTGGGCATTCAGAAACTTTCCACAGCGCTAGCCCTTTTAGAAACTTTGCATTCAGAATTTATTCTACAGTATATGAACTTGAATTTCTTGATTAACTTTTTTAGGCCCATTAGAAATAGTCCACAGATCACCACTTAAAAACAGTACTTTAAATAACTGATTTCCTTATATGTTACCATTAGACTTGTAATTAATTGAGAAATGTCAGATTTAAAAGGTTGCATTTATTTCTTCCATCAGTTTGAAATTATATTTTCATATATGGGGAAAAGTAAAAAATGTTGTATATGGATGATTAGGAATGCGAGTACATAATCAGATGATGGATGGAAAGTAGAGCTGCTGCTAGCAGAAGTGTTAGGGGTTGTTTGCTTGTTGTTTTTTTTCTAATTATTATTCTACTTCACTAAAGATGGAATTAAATTTAATAGTGTTGTGGCCTTTGCTTAAAGGAAGATTGATGGTTGGAAGCCATGAGTGGATTTTAAGAGAGCTAGCTAAGAAACATTGGATGGGAATTGTCACATCTGTCAGATATCTAAACATATATGTAGAGTACATTTGGCTGTAAGGAATGGACAAGTTGAATTTTTAGGCTTACAAAGGAAATTGGAAATACTACAATTTTATTATAGTACAGCTACAATTTGATGAAGATTACTTAAAAAACACCCAGATATTTCTTAAAGTTTGGAACTCCCAGAAACAAGTATAAATACTCTATTTCTCTGATGGTTTTTGGTTTACAAATAAAACCTGTAGGATTACAATATTATTTGAGATTGTTCTAATTTGCAGTAATACTTTTTCTGCATGTTCTGGCAGATAACTTCTCAAATAAGCAAAAATCTGCTTTGTACTATGAAACTAGGGGAAAATCTGTGAAATTGGTGAATAGCTATGTAATATTCATTAGCTAGATTTGTGCTGTTATGAAACCATCACTAACCAAAAGTACAGACAAAAATTATGAATGTATAATTTTAAAAAATGCAAACCACTGAAATACTGAAAAGAATCTTCTGAAATATTGTAGAGGAAGGAGATCCTCTTGACAGATCAGGAACAGTCTACAAAGAACATTAACTGTAAAATGTTTTTTTTGTGTTAGCTATTTTGTTGTTCTAGATGTTGTTTTGTACTTACAGTGCATCATAGTAGGATGTCATATAAACATTTTAATGGAAGATTCTATTGGACTGAAATAGTCCATTTTGTAACCTTCTTCCAGATGAGAACTATTCTGCTAGTGACAGAACTGAATGGTTTGCGTAACGCTTGGTTGTGGGTTAGCCTTGGCTGAAGGCCAAGCACCCACACAGCTGTTCACTCACTCCCCCTCCTCAGTGGGACAGGGGGAGAACAGGATGACAAGGCTTGTGGGTCAAGATAAAGAGATTGCTTACTGGTTACCCTTATGGGCAAAAGAGAATCCACTTGGGGAAAATTAATTTAAGTTATTGCCAATTAAAATAGATCTGGGTAGTGAGAAACAAAAAGACATATATTAAAACAACACCTTTCCTGCCCCCCCTTTCCCATGCCTAGTTTCACTCTTTCACTTGACTCCTCTACTCCCCAGAAGTAGCGCAAGGGGCAGTATAGTCAGAACATAACATTTCCTCTCTACTCTTCTTTCCCTTTTTCACTTTTCTCCTGCTCCGATGTGGGCTCTCCCACATGCTGCAGGCCTTCAGGGAAAAAAAAACAAACAACAGTCTGCTCCAGTGTAGTTTCTCTACAGGCTACAGTTTCTTCACAAAGTATCTATATATTCTGGCACAGATACTCCACAGGCTGCAGTGAATATCTGCTGTAGTGCCATGAAGATGACTCCTCCTCCTTCTTACACAGGTGCTATAAATTCCTTAATCAAGGAGGTGGAAAAGGTGATGTGATGCTGCTGGCAGATGCAGTTAACATTATAAACAGTTGAATGTCAGCATAGTATTTCTCCAAGCTTGTTGACTGTTAAAAAGAAAATGTTCCAGAAGACCTAGTAGAACAGGAAAAGAGATAAAAAAGCATGGCTTGTATGCTAATACTGAAAGAAGAAAAGGGGGAAGAAGTGAGATGATTATCATAAGTTGAGCTATCTTGTTAATTGTAGTGAAAAGGCTTCAATAGAAGTTTCTGAATGAGGGGACTTGATTTACCCTCAAAGGAAAGAAGTCTTTCCTCATGTTGAGATGGAACTTCCTGTGTTCCAGTTTGTGCCCATTGCCCTCTTGTCCTGTTGCTGGGCACCACTGAAAAGAGTTTGGCCCCATTCTCTTGACACCCACCCTTTAGATATTTATAAGCATTGACGAGAACCCCTCTCAGCCTTCTTTTCTCCAGACTAAACAGACTCGGGTCTCCCAGCCTTTCCTCATAAGAGGCTCCAGTCCCTTGATCATCTTTGGTAGCCCTCCACTGGACTCTCTCCAGTAGTTTCTTGTCTTTCTTGACCGGGGGGCCCAGAACTGGACACAGTACTCCAGATGTGGCTTCACCAGGGCAGAGTAGAGAGGGAGGATGACCTTCCTCAACCTGCTAGCCATGCTCTTTTTGATGCATCCCAGGAAACCATTGGCTGCCTTGGTCACAAGGGTACATTGCTGGCTTATGGTCAACTTGTCCACCAGGACTCCCGGTTTCCTCTCTACAGAGCTGCTTTCCAGCAGGTCAACCTGTAACCTGTACTGATGCATGGGGTTACTTCTCTATTTCAGTTGTCTGATGATGAAGCTAAAGAAAAAGCAAGTATTTTTTCTTTTCTGACTTTTTCCTCTTGTTAATTTAATTCCATATTTTCTAACTCAGATTAGGCTGAAGTTCTAGAGTGACTGGTAAAGTTGATTAACTCAATGGTTGTTGGCTAACATTTTCTTCCTTCTTTATTTGAACAAAGTGGATGTTTCAGTCCAGGCTAGACTTGCGAGACTGCTTAGAGTGATGACTTTGTGGTCTGTGCTGTAAATCAGATATGGATGTTATCTCTATCTATGTCTTGTGTTGTATTGGGCAAATTGCTTCTGTCCAGAACTTAGAGTGACCTCTCAATATTTATTTATTTAAACTTAAATTTGAATTCTTCAGGTCCTTTCAGATTCAGCTGGAATTGTGGGCATGTGACTCACTTCATAATTGGGTTTTAAGGGTCTCTGACCAACCACTGAAGAGACTGACAAAGTAGTGGTCACCTCTGGAAATCTTGCTCTTAATTTTTTGCATTCCTTTAACCCTGTCCTCCCCAGCAGTAAAATAGGCATAATACAGGATTTCAGAGGAATATTGGCAATTAAGGCCATGGTGCTGGATTCTGCTGCTTTGTGTGTTAACATATAAAAGAAGGGAGAAAAAAAATCCCCCAAAACCCCAACCCTTCAGTGTGGCTCAGGTTAGTGAGAGTGGCAGATCTGGTCCATTGTTTGCAGAGTACCTGGAGATCTGAGAATGGAGCAAACTGTCACTTTGGTAATTCTGACTGATTATCAGTTCTCAGATATATTGCTGACTATGGTGTATATGGAAGAGGAGACTAATTGTGTACAGTATCTACATAGTTTAGTTGGTAATGCAGTGGTTTAGGAGGGAAATAACCATAGTATCTCATTCTGCTGGGATCTATTTTTGTGTGTGTTGTATGATGAGCAATAGTTGGAAAATAAATAAATGGCAATATAAATAAATGATACTTTGTCTTGCTTAGATTAATTAGAAAGTCCTATCTCGCATTCTAGTTTTTTCCTTGCTTTTCTACATTTGCATGGCTTTGGCTATAGGGTATATATTGAGTGCTGATGTGCTCTGAAATCCATTCTTCTATTATATCCAGTTAAATAAATTGACAAGTGTAAAAAATGTTAACAGATGGCTGATAGAAAAATGAGAGTAGTCAGACAGCTCTCAGTCTAGTTAATTAGCTCTCAACTGCTGAAGTGTTACTATCTTCTCATATGGTTGTAAAAGCCAAAACTCGCAACAGTGCAAGAAAAGGTTTGAGTTCTTGGCCAGGAGTGCGTCTCAAAAGTTAAATTAATGTAATTTGAAGTCAGCGTGGACCGATTCCTTTTGGTCTATTGACCTTTTATCTTTGGTGGGAGGAGTAGGGAGACTTTCAGTTCATATGGAGGTTAAGTTTCTTTGCCTATGATCAAGAATAGGGTGTAAAACAGCATTGTCCAATAAATAGTACAGTGACCTAAGGAGAGTAGAACTTAATCAGACCTTCAGGAAGTAAATGTAATGGAAAGCCATTATGTGATTCTCCATATCTGATGCCTCTTGGCTCAGGGATTGTTGGAATCATGTATTTAACCCTTCAAAAGTGGTAGCTTCCGATGTAAGCTATTAGTTTCCTGGGCCTCATTCTGTTAGGTCAAGAAGAAGCTGTTGTTTCTCAAGAGCACAAGGGTTCTGCCATCAGAGTCACTGCTCTCACATAAGACACTTTGGATGCTCTTACTCTAAGGGCATAACCTTATTATTCAGGAGAGCTGCTGAAAGTGTGAGCCAGTATATTTGAGTCTCCCAGCTACATGAATAAACCTGAATTATTTTTATATGATCATATTAGAGAGGTCATAATGTACTACAATGAATTTTCCATTTCACACAATCTCTGCGGCAACAAAGGGCACGGACTCCGCCAGGTGATGAAGCGAAGACGTCTAATGTTTCATTTTTACAGCATATATAGTTTCTCTCTTTTGATCACATGCTGTGCTCTCTACACAGATAGGTTGTGAGGCCTGTCCACACGCCGTTGTGAGCAATACAATTGGCTATATATAAGTGTTCATGCGCCTAGGCTAATTAGTCATTATTATTTGTTTTGGTATTGTTATCTATTTTGCTAGCTTGGTATCTATATTGTTGCCTTCACATTACCATACAAGGACATTGTTTACTGTTCTCAAGGCTTCCTTCCCATCAATGCAAGAACACCTGCCGAGCTCTCGCTCAGCAGCGCGTCTCCACAATTCCTTACTCCCCACACATCTCTGCAAATTTCCTGCATTGCTTCCACTCTAGAGGGGGCATACAAGATTTTTCAGGTGCTATGCTTCCAAGGAGTCATGTTAAAGCTGCTGATGTTCTAACCAGAAAATGTTATTCAAGACAAAGCTTTGAGTCAGAAGTTGCTTGGTGTAGGATGTTGGTCAGACATTGGAAGAGGCTGCCCAGAGAGGTTGTGGAATCTCCATCTTTGGAGATATTCAAAATCTGACTGGACATGGCCCTGAGCAACCTACTTTAGCTGACCCTGCTTTGAGTAGAGGGGTTGGACTAGATCTCCAGAGGTCACTTCCAACCTCAACCATTCTATGATTCTATGACAGGTAGATTGACTAAACCTTGCATGTGGTGTTTCCTCCGTGATTCTTCAGTGCTTCCATAAATTCACCAATATCACTTCAGTGATTTATGTGAGTATAATTTACTTGCTGGTGTTCTGGTTGTATCTGTGTTTATTTTAAGAATTCATGTCTACTTAGGTTTGCTAATTTACTGTAAGATCAGATGAGTTGCTAAGATCAAGGGGGTGAATAATCTATTTTTAATGTGTTTGAAGGATAGATGATGCTACCATATAGTGTAACTATAGAATTTTTTCTGTCTCGTGGCAGTGAAGTCCAGTCATATGATAAGGTAGTAACTTAGATGGGTTGTTAACATTTTCTCAGAGTAGGGTGTGTTTTTTAAGATGGATGGAGGTAAAATGCCACTCTATTTCTATACTTGCTACCTTGACATGCAGCAGACTAATCCTCTTTACAGGTGAAATAAACAGTCTGCTTATGGACTGGCGGCAATGCCTGCTGATCTGTTGACATCCAAATTGGAGAGAAATTCATGTCCAAGTACTGTTTCTAATAATGGTTAAATTTAAAAAGGGTATTTTTTTTCTTGAAATTGCCTAAGGGATGCTAAGAGGTTGATTTGTGACTTCTTTTCATGTCAGAACTCAGCTATGTGGGTGTTGTGGGTTTAGGTCAGGACAGACTAAATGCATGCATTAATTTCTACTCAACAATTGGATCTGTGTGAAGAAATTTGGATATTTATTGCCTCTGTGAAAAAAATATTAATAATGCAAAGAACACTTCAGAGCTACAGAAATGTGGTTATCTCTACTTCCCCTTTCTTTGCTGATAGGAGCGGCAATTGTCAGTAGATGGAAAGAGCAAGGTGCTGAGCATGTCAGTTATGGCCGCATGAACTTGGTCCCAAGTGTCACTGGAGGGCCTCCGCAGTCAGACATCCCTGAAGGTAGAGATGTGTTGCTCCCCTTCAGGTTGAGATAGATGAGTTTTATGAGGTGGACAGCATCTTCCAGATCATCTTTTTTTTTTATTGGTTTGGGGGCCACTGAGCTGTTGCTTGCCCATTGGTGTAATAAGTCATTGGGCAAATATTCTTATATAGGTTTAATTTTCCTATTTCTGCCAATTATTCTTTTTTTATCTTTTTCATAACCTATCTAATTCTAGTTGTGCTTAATTACATCTCTAACAACTAGAGAGAAACATACTGAAGGTCAAACTGTGAGCCTCTGACATTGGCCTAACTACTTGAGTGATGTCAGCTCAGTAGGCCAACACAGCAGAGGAAACTGGATAGTAGTAGTGCTCTAATGCTTGTTTGAACATGTTTGAGATCCCAGCTCTTTAGAGACTGGGAGCTTTAGGGTGAGGAAACCTTGTTTAATAAATGTGTGCTTGCAACAAACTGAACAGTGAATCCAGCAGTGCTTTTAGAGACACTGCAGGGTAGTGTAGCGATGAGGAACAGATTTTTATGTTTTTATTATGATTAGATTTTATATGAATTGGCTTCCTATTTTCTTTGGAAGGCAGTGAAACTGCAACCTCTACAGGACTCTTCTTACATTTCTGGGATTTGTTTTGTGTGCAAGTGCATATGCTTTATTAAATTCTTACTGCCACTGTTAGGATCATAAACAAAGACTTTTTATTAGGTCAGATCTCAGCTACCATTGTGTACTCTTGTTACCATAGTACATTTGGCAGATAATAAAGGGGCCTGAAGCCCTTATCCTTCAAAAACTTATTTCTGTGAATAGTCCCTGTAATGTAATTTTGACTTTTATTGCAATCAATCATATGAGTAAACATTCAGGTTCTTAGCTACATAGATTGATTATTTTGAAGTTTTCAGTGAGGCATTTGGATATAAAATTATGAGATGTCCTTGGTTTTTAACAACTACCACTTCATGTGAGATGCTAGTTTGTGGTTATGTGAGGGCGTGTTTGTAATTAATTTGTAAGAGACAGCGGGTGCTAATGCATTAGATACTTCTTTTCACTCTCCAAATCTGGAGAAAATAAGTGTTCAATCATGTGGAAGTCCCAAGCTTCAGATTATGTTTCATTGTAGAGCCTTTTGGTTTTAGCATAGAGATAGCTTGCTCAAAAACCATAACCATTTAAGTGCATGGCACTGCAGTTGTGAAACAAAGAATAGCATGAAATTCTGCAAGTGATACTGCGTAGACCTTATAATTATGTAACTACTACGAAACCATATAAACATGTTGGAGTTGCTTCTGCTTTCTTCTTAGCAGGAATGTCCTATTATTTAGAATATTTTTTTTCTATTTGATTAAATCTAAATTAACCATGGCACCAGTTTTATGAGCTAAATACTGTTACTGGAGTGTCTAAATCTGCAGAGGAAGAGTTCATAAACAAACTTCCCAGGTGTTCTGTGAACTCTTTAAGTCTTCAAAATCCAATGATTGCTCTTTTGTCAACTTGGCGGGAGACGGTGGTGGTAGGTGGAGTTGCTTTTCCTCCAAGTTCAGGGACATCTTCCTATACTTGAAGCTTGGGAAGCTCTAGTATACTAGAACTTACTCTGTGACAGGCACTTCCTAACCAGAACTCTTGCAATTTGTTGCCTGGCAGGATTTTAAAAGAATAATATTATAGTTCCCCTTGAATGAATCCTCATTTAAAACGCTATTCTGTGATAGCTCTGCAAAAGTATGACTATCTTCATATGCTCCTAAGAGCCGAATGACTGGATTAAGCAACCCGCAGGTGTTATCTCCTCATAACAATTTGGTGATGGGAAGAGGGAATGCGTATAAACCATGTTTTGTCTATGAAGACTGTTCAGATCTCCAGTAACTTCATCCCTACGCTTTCCTACTGCCTCCACTGGCCTCATTCAGGAGATTTTTGGTTGAAGCTTTTTAAGTCTAGCACTTGTGCATATGATGCACTTACAGTTGCTTTTGAAACTTGCAAAGAAATAGTACTGAAGAGTTGTGCAGGATTTGAACACCATTTCCCAAGGTAAGATTTTTTCGTAGTTATATAGCTGAATCTGTTGTGGTTTGGACTGGGCTGGCCACTAAAACGAATGGCAGAGGCTCTCTTTTACTTCTCTCCCCTTCAGAGAAGGGAGAACATCTCCGTTCAGGGAGAGAAGGATGAGAGAGAAAGAGACATATGAGTTTAAAAAAAAACTAAACTAATTTAATGAAATATTAATAATAAAAAGAAAAGATAATAATATCAAAAGAGAAAACAATGAAATATATATACAACATATACAAAACCAGTATCAGGCTCCTAGGATGATGATCACATCACCAGCAGGCACTGGGAAAGTCTCAAACCGGACTCAGTGGTGGATGGGAACTGGATTCCAGATCTTCATTCAGGAACATACAGATTGAGATCAAAGGCAGATGAAGAGTCCTCCTCGGACGCCAGCCAATGAAGAAAGAGGGCTGACCCTTTGATCTCTCAGCTTTTATACTGAGCATGGGGCAGATGGGATGGAATACCCCGTTGGTCAGTTTTGGGTCACCTGACCTGTTCTGTCTGCTCCTCCCCGCAGGTGGGACCCCTCTACGCTTTTCCACTTCTGACCCTCCAATGGGGCAAATAACAACCAAGGTCAGATAAATTTGTTATAGCAATAAGT